>JAQFZN010001303.1:0-16984 GCA_034687075.1 Geophilus carpophagus
TGCTTAGGGAAAATGCGGGAAAATACTGCATATAAATGCATGTTTATCTCGCAGATGTTCTGCGGGAGTCAGCTAGTTTAAAATAATGTTATAAAAATATTCCAAATTCATTAATATCTCACTTTTAACCATTCCCTTTCAGTAAGTGAATCAGAGTAATCCACTTCTTTTCGTTGTCGGGATCCACGTCCAAACATTTTGTCCTCTTCATCATATGTCAAACGTTCCACCTCGACGTCGTCCTTGATGAGCCAAGCTGGCAGTTCGTCTTCTTCCATCAGGCGGGGCTTTCGATTCGGGTCACGGGCTTCGTTACGCCTTCTCTCCAGATCCATTCTTTGATACAAATCAAACTCATCTTCAGAGCGAGCTATCATTTGATTAATAGTCTCGTCATCCGGCACTTCATTCTCCTCTTCATCATCCACATCGTCTTGTTGCAATATGGCTTGGAGAAATTGACGTCTTTCAATACCCGTTGACTTCTGATCGAACATCCCAGCCTGAATTACTTTTTCGTCCATATTTAGTTTATATTTGGCAGCAGCCAAGATTCGCTCCTCTACAGAGTTTACAGTCAGCAATCGAAGTACCCGTACTTCATTCTGCTGCCCGATTCGATGCGCACGATCCTGCGCTTGTAAATCTTGATGCGGGTTCCAATCCGAGTCAAAGATCACTACTGTATCGGCAGCTTGTAAATTTAGCCCCAAACCGCCAGCCCGAGTGCTCAGCAGGAACAGAAAATATTGAGAATTTGGATCGTTGAACATGCTGAGGAGTTGTCCGCGGTCTTCGGATTTTGTAGTTCCATCCAACCGTAAATATTTAAATCCTTTTTAAAAAGAGAAAAATGATTTACATATTTAGTAAATATAAATAATACACACTGCAAAATTTTGTAACAATGTTTTTGTTACAAATGTGATATTTACAAATCTTTCATAAATTCATAACAATCATTCACTTCATTACTATTGTAAATGAATCCTTTTTGATTTGTTTTAATTTTTAATTAGTATGGAACCTTTTTCTTAAGCTAGTTATATTGATTTCAGTTTAAACATTGATAAAATTAAAGAAATTTAAATTAAAACACAGTTAAAAGTTCATACAAAAACAAATACATCATTGTAATATTAAAAACACGGTTTAAGCAACCATGTTTTCAATATTTAAGTATGTTATTAATACCACGATTGAACTCATGTTTTAGAAATTCTCAAAAGCTCTTTCGTTATATTCCTGAATATATTACAAATTTTTCTTGAAAAAAATTTGTGATTTGTAACTTTCAATCATTAGTTACGAAATTTTACAGTGTCTAAAAATTTCTTTAATTTTTCATTATTATTCACCTCTCCAAGTGAGGTAGTCCTCCATGATAGTCATTAACGCTGTCATTTGGCAAAAGAGCAATACTCGATGTTTTTTTGCCTTAAGCTTAGGCAAAATTCGATCGAGTAATTCAAATTTACCAGACACTCGATATAAGTCGGGTCTAAAATTAAAAGCATTAAAAATAATAAATTCAAAGTAAATAAAATTTTTTTAAAATCGAAATACCCCGACACAATTCCTCCACTCATTCCCAAATGTTCGCAAAATGCCTCTTCAATCTGTTGAAACATAAACGGATGATTGCAAATTTTTCGCAATTGCATGATGGTGTTCATCAGCGTTTTCGTTCCGCCTTTTCCCTTCTTATCCTTTTCTGATCCATCTGTCAGCAGCACACCTTTTGTTTGCATATGTCGATATAGCAAACGCTGTAATGCTGACATATCACATTTGACCACGTATTCCACCTGTTTTGAACAAAATATTTATTTAATCATTCAAGTATTAAAACTAATAAATAAAAAATTACCTTTTCTGGTAGTTGCGATTCTACTTCTTTTTTCAATCTACGGAGCAAAAACGGTCTCAATACCTTGTGTAAACGTCTGATGATCAAGATCGTTTCCTCTTCGTTCAATTCGACCTATAATATACAAATTTTAATTTTTATTAACCCTGTATTTATATAAATTATGCAATGGATTTTTAATACTTTTTCCCCAGTCGTGGCAAATGGAGCGTTGAACCATTGTTCGAAGGTGTTACAACATTTGAAGATGCTTGGAAGCAAGAAATTCAAAAGTGCCCACAATTCAGGTAATTTATTCTAAAATAAAAATACATTTCAAACATTTAAAATAAATTTCGATATTTTTCATACTTGTAGTGGGGTTCCTGTAAGCAAGAGACGATGCGGTGCTGTATAATGGCTATTAAGAACTTGAGTGAGCTTGCAGTGATGGTTTTTCATGCGATGCCCTTCATCAATAATCATATACTTCCAACGAATCTTTGCCAATACAGCCTTGTCCTTGATAACGTATTCGTACGTTGTCAAAAGCACGTTGAATTTCCCGTTTCGCAATTGTGGTACGATGCTTCGACGCGAATTGGGTGACCCTTTGTAAGCCACCACGGTAACCGTTGGTGCCCACTTTTCATATTCCAACATCCAATTTGATAATGTACTGAAAATAATAATAAATACATATTTATCTCATCTTTAAATATAATCACTTTTAAAAATATTATTCTTACGAGAGCGGCACAATAATCAAGTAAGGTCCATTAACTCTTTTTTTCTCCATTAAATAAGTAATCAAAGCAATAGTTTGTATGGTTTTTCCGAGCCCCATTTCGTCGGCCAAGATGCCATTCAAATTATTGTTATATAGAGAAACTAGCCACTCTAGACCCTTTATCTATATTTATAAAAAAAATTAATTAATTAATTACTTAATCGGGAAAATCAATTTATTAACAAAATAAAATTACTTGATATTCCTTCAATTTCCCATTAACCAATAATGATGATTGTTCCGTAACTTCCTCTCGAATGGCGTGAGCAATGCCATAATAATTTTGTAAATGAGTTTTATATTCGTCATCATCTTGTTGTGCCTTTGAAATTACTTCCACAACATCATCTGGTTTAATCAGGGGCGGTTTAATAATTACTTTTTCTTCTTCGTTTTCAGACTGAAATTGGAAAAGCCATAAATAAAGATTTTAATAATTACTAAAAAAGGATTGTTTTAACAAACAAATCTAAGTTTTAACAAAAAATAAGCAATAAAACTAATAATAATTTTTAGTTAATTTTCTATCTTTCTGTGCTAGTTTTAGCCAATGTTATTAATTTTGGCAAAACTGCTGTCTAGTTAGAGATGCTAACTAAATTAACGGTAATTGTGAAAAACAATAACCAAATTAAAATATTACTTCGTTTTACATAATTTCTTACATTACTATCAGAGTCGTCTTCATCAGACTCATCCGCACTTTCTTCACGCGGAGCTACTTCATATCCAGGATGCATTTCCAACCACGCTTCTAACTGACTCGCTAAAGGAGCATCTTTACCAGTCAACACTTTCCCACTGATAGTTTCCATAACATTTATATGCAAATCACTTTGCTGAGAACTTTCATCCATAACCTAAATGAATTAAATAAATAATATTATTAAAAGAAAATAAAACTCCAGAGTTACTGTCAGAAAAGTTTGTTGAATTCACAACAGACCCCTTCCTGTACATTTTCTCCACTTTCCCCTTCAGCGCCATCCGAAACTTTCTTCTTCTTTTTCTTTTTCTTCTGTTCACGCAATTTTCTCTTCTGTTCTGCTTTATGTTGACGAACCATCTCAGTCAAGTTGTATATGTACTCATCGGTTTGTTGTAGCAAGAATGCTAATCTTTTATCCTTCTTTTGATCAATCAATTTACGATAACCTTCTTCATCCTCAGCCTATTACAAAAAATAAGAAAATTAACTAATTAATTAATTTGTAACTTTTATCAAAATTTTATTAACTCACCATCAATCTTCTCATACGTTCTTTCTCTATTCTTTCTTGTTCTTTCTTTTGTTCTCTTTCAGTATTGGCGTGGTATGTTAGCAATGCTTTATTAACCTTAGCAACCTTTGCATTCATATTTCTATGATACTCCCTAAAATCTTTACCATGCTGTAGTACAGCATTCAAATATTCTTGATGTTTCTGTCTTCGTTTACGTTCCGCTTCTAATTTCTGTTGTTTCTCCAATTTTTCAGTGATTCTAGCTTCACGCAATGACTGCCGTTTACTTCGTTTATATCCTTTCGTGCTTAATGCTGTTTCCAGAGTTGTATCTCGTCGGGTACAAGCCACAACTTCAGCACGCAACTAAAATAACAAGTGTTATTCACAATTAAACTAAAAATTTTAAATTTTCGATTAATTTACTTGTCGTTGGAAATTCATGAGCCGTAGTGCGCGCAGTTCGGTCATAGCTTTAATTTTCAGATCATCAGGCATATTGGCAGGCAGATTAGACAACTCCTCTATACGATGTGCAACACGAGCAGCAAGTCTGTTTTCTCTTTCCCGAAGTATTTCAATGGGATCAACTCCCATGGGTTTATTTAACGGAACGATGCGCCCTTGCTTTTGATGTTGCATCAATGATGGCATTGCATTTTGATTCGGCATTCGAGGCGCTTGATCTTGCGGCCCAGACCACATCACTGTAAGCACAAAGATAAATAAATTTATTAAATCTTCTTTAAAACAAATAGAACGTCAGCAACTAAATGCCACAACTTTTATTTCAAAATTTGCTGATTTGTTATCATGTTGCATACGAAAGTTAGCAAAATCTAGCAAAAAAATTAGATAAATTGAAAAAATAAATTATTTAACTACTTTTTGCTAATTTTTGATACTTTTTCATTAATGTTAGTTGATTTTTCATTGATTTTATTTAATTTTTCATTGATTTTATTTGATTTTTCATTAATTTTATTTGATTTTTCATTAATTTTAGCTGATTTTTCATTGTTAACTGTTTTTTGACTTATTTTATATTTTTCCAATTTTAATTAATTTTAGCTTTTTTTTTTACTTATTTTATACGAATTTTCCATAATTAAAATTAATTTTAGCTGATTTTTTTTGCTAATTATAGTACACTTAACTGCTAAAATAATAACAAATTTTCTAACTACTAAGATTATTAGCAATTCCAACCCAGATTATTTTAGAATAAACCTTGTTATAATATTAAAAAAAAAAATAAAAATTTTCGATATTTTCTATGCTCACATTTACCTGGCCCCATCCCTTGCTGATTTCCAGTCGGCATTCCTGGACTCTGATTTCCTGTCGGTCCAGTATTACCGGGTGCTCCTGGTGGTCTCATTGGATGTTGTTGTAACGGTGAAGGAGCTCCTAGATGGGATCAAAAGAAAAAACAAATGTTACTCAATTGTTTATCAAGTAAGTAAAGCGTACCTTGAGGTCGAGGGTAAGGAATGTTGGTCATGGGTGGGGGAAGACGCTTGCCTTGCAAGGCGAGGTTTAAGTTCTCCGGAATGGGCTGATTCCTTGCCAGCAAACGATAAGCCATGATTTGAGCACGAAGCTGCTGCAACTGCACTTGATTGAACACTGTCTGCTTTTGATTACCATCGGCCATTGTTACGCTTTGGGATGGTCCATAACCTAAAAAATAAATTTTAATTTTTTAATTCAATTCATTTCTTAAAACAAAATTCATATTTAAAAATAACTAACAAACTCGATTCGATTGTTCTGCATCAAATTGCATCATTAACTACTATTTTTCGCTCATAATCCCCATTTTCCTAAGTTGTGATATAAATTAGTAATGAACCAAGACTTTAAAGTGTACCCAGAACATTTTAACCAGATACCTCTTGAGTACCAGGTACTTGGTTAACTAATTTACGAAAGAAAATGGTCAAAAAATACTCGATCAGTTCCAAATTATGGTATAGTTAAATACATTATTTTTGTATTGTAAATATTGCCAGATATGCTGAGTACCAGGTACCCATTCCATTACTAGTATAAATCACAAAAGATATCAACATGTCCTTATCTATGATGCTAAAATTGTAGTAGCAATGCCAATTCTGGTTACAGAACTTCTAAAATAATCAACTAAAACAATAGTTGCATTCGGAAATGAAAACCTGACTAGTTTTAGAAAAGTTAGTTTGAGGCTGGTTTTAAAGCAATTTTTGAATGACCTGGTTTTTACTTTGGCTGTTTATGGGCCTGATTTTGTTTTTAATCTTGCTTTAGCAAATGGTAAGTGGCAGCTATTTTGAATCGAGTTGGATCGATTCTAGCTAAATGTTTAAACAAAATAAAACAAAACTAAATTAAAATCTATTTCATTTTATTAATTATTAACAAATTGTATCTTAAAAATTGCTGTATGGTACTAGTTGAATCCCACTGATCTATCTTTCAAAGATGGATACCACTGCACCATGTAAAACCAAAACTAAAGTCTAAAATGATTTATTGGAGACCATTTTAGTTTAAGTGGATTTTAATGTATAAAACCAATAACAGGCTAAAACCAAGGGACCCAAAACTGCTAAAAACAGTGTGGTTTTCATTTCCGAATGCAACTAATTTTTTACCTATCAAATTCAAATCCAAGTTTGTCACATTTTTTTAAAATAAACATTCTAACTTTTCAATTATTAACCTCACAAAATTACCTGTATTATTTGGTGGATATTGTGCTTGGTTTCCCATTTCTGGTGCCATATGCATTGGATGACCGTGTGAATTAATTGGTGCACCAGCCGTTGGAGCTGGTCCCTGGGAATGCATTTCTTGTGGTCCGCCAACTTGTCCCGCAATGGGCGACGGGCATAGAGATCCTTGAGGACCTATACTGTTTGGAGTGACGCTCTGTCCGGGTGAAATTTGTTGCGGGCCAGGAGATCCCTGTAAAGAACCCATGTTTGGACTCGGCCCCATTGCCAGTCCCGGTGGTGGGCCCATGTTTGGACTGGAAACAGGACCTGGCATTCCCATGTTGGGACTGGGAATTCCCTTGGTCCGAGCCATGGCTACTAGTTGTGAATATCTTGGATCATCCTGCATGCCCTTTTCTTCCATTGTGTTGATTGCCTATTTAAAAATATTTACAAAATTTTACACATATTACAAAATACCAACAACAAATGTTTTCTTTACTCTTTGTAATGCATTTATATTATCTTGCGGATAGGATTGTTGTTGATTCGGTGGCATTTGTTGCTGCTGCTGTTGTTGTTGTTGTTGTTGTTGTTGCTGCTGCTGCTGCTGCTGCTGTTGTTGTTGCTGCTGCTGCTGCTGTTGTTGTTGTTGATGACTGGCACCCGGTGGAGGATTTTGTGGCACAGGAGATGACAGCTGTGTACTGGGATGAGGAGCAGGAGGTGGCATCATGCCTCCTTCTTCGCTTGTGGTAGACATGTTTTCAGATTCCTAATTTAGTAATTTTTTTACGTATTTGATCTGTAATTTAAGATACAATATCAATTAATAGAATTACACAAACACATTTACAATTCAAAGATACAGTTATGTCGTTTACTGTATCACACACTTTTTATATCAAATTAAAATAAATGTACGGATTTGTCATCTAAACTTCTTTACTTAAAAATAAAATCTATTTCAGTTTACTCGACCAATCATATCGTTAAAAGTCTAAACGCCTACATTTAATAAACATACTATTTAGAAATTCTCCTGTGTGAACCATAAGCGACAAAAACAACGACATAGAACATTTTCATCCATAGAGAAAATGGCCACCAACGAGAAGAATAAAGTCGATGTAGAAATGAATTTTGTTTGATAAACATCACGAGACAACTGCCATGGATGACTTGGTTAAAAATGGGTAAAATGATTAAGGCAAATAATGTGATAAAACACAATACACTTACTCGAACAATTGATGCAAATTTTAATCTACCTATTCCGTCATCGATCACCGGCACAAAACTCAAAGCTTCAGCAACACGCACAGATTTAACAGCGCATGCGCTTGCAGTGTTTCTTCATTCATTATGTCAGGATTTTAGTGACACATAGTGGCTGAATTTAGAAACGATTTAATGGCGGCTTATTTTTGTTGTTTATTAAAATTGAGATTGAATAAGAGCAATTATAAGGGACAAACTGGACATTTTTTTATTTTGCATCTATAATACAAGAAATTATTTACATTTCCTACAATTTTTAATTCCAATCAATATTGTATGAGATATCTAAATTGAAAATTAACGATATGATATTTCTTAAAATCAATAATACATTTCTATTTTACAAGCTTAGGGTCTCTACACATAAAAAATTCTTATTAACCTTTTCATTTTTATACATAAGAAAGAATCATCAGCGATGAAAAATTTTCTTCTTATTTCATCTACACTGTACATGTTCTCCTAATTTTCCTTTTTTTTATAAATTTCTTTTGTAATCTATAAAAACAAAATTTCAAAAGCAAAACAAAAAATTTAATTTCCAGAAACTCATGAAATGAGTGAACAATCAAAATAATTAATTAAACCAAATAAATTTACAGTTATAAAAATTAAACTAATAATAATTATAATAATAATATTAATAATAACAATAAAAACAATATTAATAATAATAAAAATAATATTAATAATAATAAAAATAATATTAATAATAATAAAAATAATATTAATAATAATAATACATATTTTTCATATCTGTACATAAAAAATTTAAATTGATGAGAAGAATTTATTTACATAATTTTATTAATTAAAATAATTAAAAAAATAAAAAATTAGAATTAAAAAATGTAAAAATAAAAAAACAAGCACAGATTTTTAGTTATATCTCGTTTTACGCCATCTCTCTTTACACGATTTCTTATGCTTGAAATCGTGCAAGAAAAATATTCTGATCTAACCACTTTCACATCTAACCAATCTCAATTTGAATGTAATTTTATCTGATTTACAGATCATATTTTTTTTCTTAGGGACAATCCCTAGATGTGCGTAATTTCAAATATTTTCCTGTCATTTTAAACCAATTTCGTCACAACTTCACAAATCACATGCATACTGAGAAATTAATCATAAACAACAATAATTGTTTTAAAAAAACTGTAGCATAGTAGTTGTAGTAGTAGAAAAACACATCAATTGTCATCGCTTCTAATAAAAATGGACGACCTGGATGAAAAAAAGTTTTGGTCGGTTTGTTGATGAAAGTTGAGTCTTGAAAAAATTCTTCTAACTTATTACTGTTGATTTATAGAACTAATTTTTACACAAATTCGTTGGTGCCTGGGTTTGTCAGTGGTTCTAAAGTCTGAAACTAAAAAAAAAAAAAAATTTTAATAAGTTATATTTAATAACAAATAATTATATAAAATATTCTTGCAAATTTTTTTTTATTTTCTATTTGATAAATAAATTTTCCCATATCAATAACTCTAGAATTAATTGCAACTTTGTAAAAATTTTAAAAATTATTTAAAGTAAAGCAATAAATTTTATTCGCAAGAAAATTGTTAAGTGTGGATATTCAAAAACTTCAACATTGTTGTGTTCATGTATTTGTTGAGATAATCTGCATTAAAAATATAAAAATTTAATCTTTTTTATTAATTTATTTTTTTCATTTTGTTGATGAAATTTGTAATTTTTTGAATACCCTTCATCACCACCACCACAAAAGAAAAAGATGATATGAACTCTGAATACGTACTTCTTCACTTACCGCCGGGTACGACCTCGTGTTCTGATACTGATTTTTCTCAATGGTAAACTGATCTTCTGTAGTTTTACGATAAACTGGATTATCGAAATTAATGCTTTTCACATTGTTTCGTAAATATTGCTTATACACACAAAATGCAATCTAAAACAAGAATAAATCATTTAAATAAAATAAAATCAAATAATTGCTTTATATTTACCAAAGCTCCCGCTAAAGCAAGTCCACCGATAATACCTATCACTATACCAGCTACTTTTCCAGAATCCGTAGCATCACTACCAAAGTCACTAAAATTAGCAACATTTGTACTACTACCGCTACTGTTTACTGACGATGAGTGGGCTTCACTTGCTGAAAGACCAGCTAAATTGAACAAAAAATAAATCAAAATAAAATCAATTAATTAAATAAAATATTAAATTGTTAAAATTAATTGTCACATTAAATTCCTTTTTGCATTTTATATTCAGTTCTATTGAGCAAAATACTCACAAGATGAAATATTAACTTCGTCATTTCCAGTATTAGTAGATACATTCGATGCGGCATCCGCAGCGGAATGTAGCAAAATGAAACTCGACAAAACAAACAGTAACAAAATTCTCATTTCCCTATAGATTTACATTAAAAATGCAATAAAACGACTAATTAGCTAATAAGTATAACCTGAGTTAACGCACTGTGTAGAATCAGACTGTTTCACTTAACGAACAAATGTTATAATCAGTCAAGGCCAGACGTAACCGATCGATGACTCACTCAACCACTCTATTCTTCCTTTTTAGCTGGAATCTGCACCTCGTTCGCAGAAAATAAAATAATTCACCATATGTTTCAATCCGATCGAATGAAGTCAAATGTAAGAAATAATTGAAAGTAAATAAAAGCAATACACAAATGATTGTGTTTATATTTATATACTATCATGTTTCTTCTTCTAATTAAATAAATTTCCGCTTTAACTCAGTTTCGGTTTTTCAGAATACCCCAACTAACATGATTACTCGATCTACTTGTTTATAAAATTCTTTTGTTTTTTTTTTACTTTAAGAAAATTACCAGTAAATAGTCTAGTATTGATAAATATTTAAATAACAAAATATTTTTTAAAAATAATATCGGTTTGTTATTATTATTGAATCTAAAGATATTTTGTATGATCTAACAGGCATGTGATGCGAAGTGATGAGATTGTTTTGACGAAAATGTAATCATGTGTTTGAAATCTTATTCGGCAAAATGGAGTTCTTTGAATATAAATTTCATTATAAATTTGTTTCTTAAGATGTTTTTCAACAAAAATTAGCCTAATTATAATTTATTTATATTGAACTGACACTTGTACTTTGAATATCACACAAAAAGAGCAGTAGATTATCAAAATAATAGTTTCGATTTTTAGTTTGAATTGTCACTAGGTGCCGTTACGTTTATGCAATTTTCAATTCATTAGACCACTTAATCATTATTTCTTTCTTCTGTATTTAATGTTAATCTGGGGCCAAATTCACTAAACAATGGTTACGTATGTGTTAACAATTGGTTCCCCTCATTAATTTACAATTAAAATCAATCGTAATTTCAGGACGGTGGTGTTAAGCAATGAGGCAGTCACCTCAGGCAACACTTAGATCTGACCGGACCATTATTTTGGTCATTGCACGCTTTTAATAACCAAAAGAGTGGCAAATTCGACTTTTAGCCTTAGGCACTGAAATAGCATGCACAGGAGTATTCATTCATTCATAGGAGTATTCACTAAGAACTTACTCAATTGTATTTTGATGCTGTAATGATTCAATTTTGTCGTTATTTAACGACTTATCAGACCCATTTTTTAGCTTACAATTATTTAGTGAACCTAGCCCATAATTGTTTTTATTTTTCATCTCATCTAAAATCATTTTTGATTTTAAAACAAAACATTTTAATGTAATGGATTTATATTTGCATTTTTATTTAATCAAAACAATAGGTGAATTCAATTTAGTTAAGCTAAATTGTCTTACATGGCTAAAGTTGATTAAATTTAGGTTGTTTAAATAATGTCACTTATTTGTATTAAATTAAAGCCACATAGTTTATCACTTATTTGTCTAACTATTGTTGTTAAGACGAACTGTAAGATTGGGTGCATGCTTTCAGATTTTGTAAATGATTTTATTTTAAAGTGTTCATTGTCAATGGTGAGTGACTTTTTGTCTTATTTGAACGTTAGTCATTTAAGCAAACTTTTACGTTTGGCTTAATTAATTTGAATGCACCCATAACTTTTTGGAGATTGACATATCAATTTTTAATAGTGAATAACATATTGTATTACATTTGAACACCAACAGTGGCAGATCCAAACAATTTTTTTTGAGGGGGGGAGGGTGCAATGCACAAATTATCCCATAAAATGACAAATTTCAAACATTTTAATCTTCAAAAAATAAAAAAAAATTAAAATCATACAAAAGTAACTTCAGAATAGCTTTTTGGAAAGCCAATTTCCTAAAAAAAACGTAAATCACGTCTACTTCTTGTCTTGGAAAGCCACAAAAGCAAAGCCATAAAAGCAAAGATACTGAACACACCTAATGTTTCAGAAAGCATTTGGATATTATGTACCTATTGAAGACAGTGCTGAGGAATTCTCGAAGCTCCAAGGCACATTTACTTTTTCAACTTATTTATTTATTAAATTTCATGGGATGGTGAGGGAATGAAGACCACCTGTGTTTCGAAGCCCTAGGCACATGCCTACTGTGCCTAGTGGATAATCTGGCTCTGATTGAAGAATATTTTCAACAAATGAAAATGCTTGGATTATGTTACAAATGCAGATTTAAGTTCTTTACTCTTAACTGAATGCCTCTTTTGGTCATTTAAGCAGAGATTGATGTAGGGGGGGCAGGCAGTGCCACCTTAACCATTCGGTTAATAGGGCTGCAACCCCTGAGCACCGTGCACAGAGGGGCATCCTGGCAGTCTCCATCTCACAATTTAAGAAAAAATATTGCCAAAACAAAGCATTATAAATAAAATTTTCATGATTATAAACCCAATAAACAATTATAATACCAATATGAAATTTTTTTAATTATGTAAAAAAATGACATTGTTAGCCTAGGGTGCTTAAATGTGTTAAGATGGCTCCAGGAGCAGGGTGTGCACCACACAAACAGTCCTGCAACTGGTCAGGCCCTGGCTAACTATATTCTTTCTCAATAAATGAAAAAATTGCAATATTAACTCAAATTAATTATTTACATTAAACCCAGATTCAAAAAATTATTTTAATAGAATTTTTTAGGATTAAGAAACCTATATAATTAGTGAATAAATAAATGATTATTTTTTGCTCAGCCCCAAATTTATTTTTGCACACAGTCCAACAAATTTTAGGACCAACTCTGCATTTAATTTAGAAATTAGTTTTACTATTGTAAGGGGTTGCAAAAAATTGATATGGAAAAGAAGGCACAAGAGCATACAATGTTGAGAAGCACTGCATTAGTAAATTGTAATAAATCCTAATAAAAATTCGAATAAATCTGATATGCACTTGCTTTAGAGTGCAATTGTTTTCAATTATTTTAAGGGGTTTTAAGGATTTCATTACACCAAGAAAAATTTACCTTTCTTAATAATCTAACTTTCTTACCTGCCATTAGACATGTTTGCCCATTATCTTGCAATTCAAAACCATCAGGGCAAGCACATGTGAAAAGTGGTGAGCGATTATTAATTCTTGGAGCAGGAAGACAAAAGTGTGAGCACATTCCATTTGTTGGACTACAATAGTTTTCACCTATGATTAAATATAGAAAATACATTAAGTGAAAAGTTTTGTCTTGCACAAATTAATGATTGTAACTGACCTTCCGGTTGCTTATATGGATGATACACGTGTATCCCCATAGGAGAGTACACACGACTAGCAACTTGACTTAATTGTTCGCCATTAAACTTTTTGGCTTTCATAATAGTTTCATGTTCCCAATCAGTCCAATACATCCAGTCTTCAAAAACGGCAATAAAAAAGGGATGTTTTACAACAGATAGTTTGGAGAGTATTACATGGCGTTTGCTTCCATCAAAATTACAGCTGGATATTGTATACATTTTCGCATCAGTCCAAAATAATCTTTTCCCCACAAAATCTGTAAAGAAAAATAAACAAAATTTTTCATGCAGCACATATTTTTTAAAATAATGACCATTGTATAAAAAATAAGTTATATACAATGCTAATGAAATAATGATTCATCCTGCATAACACAAGAGCAGGAATGTGAATGACATTCAGGAGTGAAAGTAACATTTGGAAATGGAATGCTGTTTTCGTGTTAAATTCCTGAACTGTCATTGATTTTCAGACCACACATGACATTACAAGCTAAAATAAGTGTATTAATAAGTGTATTCAATATCTAAATGCTTTCTGAAAGCTGATTTTGCTGATTTCATGAAATCAACTAAACTAACTTTGAACAGCTTATTGAAATCTTGCTTTCAGCAAGTTGCAACGATATTGAAATTCCACTTCAATTCCTTTGTTCATATTGAAATTGGCATATGCGGTGCCCTCATGTGGCTGAGCTGCTACACGTAAATGTAAACAAAAAGCATGTCGGAATTACAGTGGCATCATTGTCGTTGCTGCCAGAATTGAAAAAACAATACAATTCAAGGTTAGATAGAGAAAAAAAATGACATTTTAATGATGTATTGTTTACTTGAAAAGCTCATGACACACATTGCTACAATTGACGTATTTACATGAAAAATAGAAATGTCAACTCTTCTGATCTTATTCCAGTAACTTCTAAACTGGATGATGCAACCCCCTAAATAATTCAATAAGGGTGCCAAAAGTTTAAGGTAAAAAAGTTTTTAATAACACCACAATATGAAAAACTTTGTGCTGATATACAAGCTTACATATCATATTAAAAACAAATGCACTTATAAATACACATGTATTTCAAATCTTTATTCTGTTAATTAATTTTTTTTTCATTTATTGTATGAATAATTTTTTTAGCATTTAACAATCTGCCTCTTTTTAAATAAGTGGGGAACTGGGGGAAAAGCAATTTTTTTTTTAATATGGGGTACAGAAATACAGTTTGCAAACCACTGTCTTACTCTATGAAGATGCTTTTTACAATAGTTCTAGAACTAGATCTAAGATCCCAAGATCACACCAATAAAAACACCTATACAGGTCAAATCACAATAGCAGCAGATAAAAGGTGATTTAACTATTAAAAAGCAACTCTAAAAGTGACTTTCATAAAATCACCTTTTGGGAAAGCCAATTCCAAAAGATGGCATAAATTGCATCTACTTCAGAAAGCCAGAAAAGCAAAGTCATGAAAGCCAAGATATTGAATGCACCCAGACCCAACCAGAGGGAGTTACGCCAAGACCTATTCCCGAGGCCCAAGCTACTTGCACGAGTCTAGATTCTTTTTTTAATAATTTGTATTTTTTACAATTTCTATCTAATTTTTTCTTGGAACGGGACCTGATATTATTATTTTCCTGGAGCCCAGAATGCACCTAATGATTCCTTTTGCAGCATTTCACTTTTTGGCCAACTTTCCAGAAATGTATCAGTCGTATGGTGAGGTATTGGTGTATTAAATTAATTTAACTTCATGCTTACCTATTGCAATACCATTTGGCCATCGAATGTCAGTTGTAATTATACTTTTTCGATGCGTTCCATCCATTCCGCATCTTTCAATTTTTGGTATTTGTCCCCAGTCGGTCCAAAACATCCACCTAATTAATTATTAATTAATTAATTAATTAATAGAAAAAACATGTTAATTATTTGAAAATACCCATCCAATGGATTTACAGCTATTCCTCTTGGTTCTTCAAGACCTTCACTAATAAGTGTTTTTCTAATTCTTCTGTCTATATCGACTACTTCTATAGTATCTTTGCCAGTATCAGTCCAATAAATATGTGAATATATCCAATCCACAGCCAGCGCATCTGGTGTTATTAAACCTTTATCAACAATAGTGGTAACTGGCTCTCCATTGTCAAGTGGTGCACTATTAAAATATAATAATTTATCATAATTTTCAGAATAAAATAAAATGATAAATGTAAGGCTCTTACCTGTTTATTGCTTCATCGGCTACATCAGTCCAAAAGACATTACCAGTGCTAAACATAAAATCCACTCCAATGGCACCATGTAAATCACCAACTATAGTTTTATATTCACGAGTTTCTAAATCAATTTTGCGAATATCATGTCGATTAGCAAATAAAAGAGCAGCGTGTCCTTCTTTCGCTTTACAGCGATGTGGATTGTATGGTTCAGATACGTATCCATCAACACATTCGCATTTGTAACTTCCTTTAAGGTTTGTACATAATTGAGAACAGGTTCCAAATTCTTCACATTCGTTAATGTCTGTTCAAGTAAAAATTAATAAAAATAAGCAACTTATGCACACACGCAAAAAAAAATATAAAATTATTATTTTATTACTTTTAATTAAAATAATAAATTAAAAAAATAATAATGAAATATTACCATCACAGGTTTTATTATCAACTAATTGATATCCTGGATTACAACTACAGTAGTATCCTCCAACAGTGTTCACACATCGTTGTGAACAGCCACCATTGTTTTGCTCACATTCATTAACACCTGTATTAATAAAAACAAATAATTTTTAAGTACTTGTAAACACTTAAAACAAATAACAGAATGTGAAAGGAAAGTGATGAAAAATGAATGCCATCTTGCAAAGCGGTTGTCAAAATTTTAGAATAGCATCACTGTATTTAACAATACCAAACTAAAATATAATATTTTAATTTTTTCTAGACTACAATTAAACTCTGCTTACATCACTGTCATTTATCACTGGTATTCAGTGGCACCGTATGACCATTGGGGCCCTAGGCAGAATATAATTTTGGGGCCCTATTTCATATTATAAAAATGTTTAGTGTATGCAGGCCCAGCACTAATGAGTAAAAACTTGAAGTCCCTAGGCAATTGCCTAATTTTCCTACTGTATAACACGCCCACTGCTGGTATGTAATCCTTTACACCAATATAGCCTTTGTTGCAGACATTTTCCGTTACAGTTATGATCTATTTTAGGTTATAATTTGTGTAACAGATTATTGTGAAAATTTTGTTTTATGGTTGCTCATTTTCCTTATAATCATAAACCTCAGGTTATACTATAACTGTCAAGCTAGTTAAAATCCAATGCTCTAGCCCAGGGGTCAGCAACCTGCGGCTCGTGAGCCGCATGTGGCTCTTTCGATGTCAAGATGCGGCTCTCCAGTTCCATGCGCAAATATTAATAATTACATTATTAAATAATA
>JAQFZN010001304.1:0-16968 GCA_034687075.1 Geophilus carpophagus
TCGCTGATATTAGATGGTTATTTTGGTCAGTTTTTCTTAATTTTTAAAAAAGAATTTAATCTGAGGTAAAATAAACAAGATCAATATAAGTAAAATCTAAAATAACAATTTGGTGTTTAGTATTGATATTGTTCAATGCAAAGAAAACCAATTTGGTTCATTTATCAAGGAAAGGTGGACGGGTTTAGTTGGTGAGATTGTCAATAAAGTAAGTCTGTAGTCAACGGTTTCCCTCTTTCGTTATGCTCAAGCATGGCGTCTGAAGGAAATACAGTACACTTTAGTGACAAAGTTGTTTAATTTTGGTTACTTTTAATTACGCAGACAATAGATATTGCTCCAGGTATTATTTTAACCAGAAAAAGAAGTGATTATATGAAATTTTCACCCGAACTGTATCCATTGACATACGAACTTTTATATCGAAAATTGGATCAATACGAATTAAATTACAACTTTTTCTTAAAACCGTTCACTAAGGAAATTTGGGCAAGCATATTTGCAATGAATTTCATGTTTATTGTACTAAAAGTGTATTCAAACACAACAAATATATTGAAACGAAAAGGATATTTAATTTACGTTGCAAGTTTTATTAACGAATTTTTAATTTGTTGGCCAAATATTTTGCTAAGTATTATGAATATTTTTAATCGAATCACTGCATTAATCAAAATTATATTTCTAATTTGTTTTAATTACAGGCAAATTTTTTTTCCCTACTCACTCTTTCTTGAAATATTGTTTCGCAATGTACATTGGCTTTTGTTGGCTTATGTTAGTAATATACACATCAATGTTGACATCTCTATTTGCAACAATTGAAACAAAGACTCCGTTTACTTCAATGGAAGACATGATTCAGAATACTGATTATTCACCTATTGTTTTAAAGGGAAGTGGCATAGAGGATATATTTACGGTAATAATACAGGAATTGTAATTCAGTTTTAAAGTAATGACTTTTATTATAGCAATACTCAGCATTCAGACATCAGCGTTTAATGTCTGTTACTACTGCTAATGAAGGGATTGATAATGTTTACAGCAAAAAATCTGCATTTCTTATACCATTGACAAATGTTTATAGTTTAATTAGCAGAAATTGTAATTTTAATGTTTTAACTCGATATGTGACCAAAAAAATGGTTTCTTTGGCTTACTCAGAACAATTTCTTTACGAGGATTACTTTAATTCTAAGTAAGCTTTTGAAATCAATGTGTTTAGAGCAATTTAATTAATGTTTTGTTTTTTTAAACAGAATTATTTTACTAAAACAATATGGAATTTTATCACGACTTAATGAATATTACTTTCCTCAATGGCAAAAGTGTCCACATAAACTATTCATTTCCATTTCTTTTGAACAATTAATTGGACCATTTGTATTTCTTATTTGCGGAATTTTAATATCTTTGTTATTTGGAACATTTGAAATATTAATTGGAAAATTAATGTACAATTGTTCTAATTAAATACATTTTGAAGTATATAATATTCTTCTGATTTTTTCTCCAATATTTTGTCGTTTTATTTGCTAATAGGTTATTCAAAGAAATGTTTCATGTAGTATGATAAGAACAGATAAGATTAAATTCATAGTTGACATTGACTACAATTGTATTAAATACTTATTTTGTATAAATAAATGAGTAGAAAGAAAATGACATTCTAATTAGATATTGAAAGGTATAATCAGTCAAGTAAGCCAAATTGGATTTTTTTGTTTAGATAACTTAAAATTGGTAATCAATTTGCATTAAAACTTTTGTTAGTTGTGTGTGCTTATTCCTCACATTCAGCATGATATCGATTACTTCTTTTACGCGTGAGTTTTAATAATATTTTTAATGCAGAAACTAATTGTATGTAATAATGCATTGTGACTGCTTATCGTACCACCGGCACAATGAGAGTCACAGGGGATAAAGAGAAGCCCTAGGGCTAAGATTCGGTGCCCAATCAGGGCCTCTCCCTGATTGGACACCTCTCCCTAGATGCGACACCTGAAAACAGGTCTCAGTCTGATCTTGCCCTACACCAGTTAGAGACATCTTCTGAGTACCCTCCTGGAACAACAAATGGACCTCTTTCGGGCAGACAGCCTCTCCTCTCGGTCACAGGCCTGTCGGAACCTCCTGACAGTCCCTACCTCCAGAGACACCTGAGCAAAGATTTAACTCCTGCATTATGCAGGACTAGGCCAGAGACAGGTTAATCGTGCAGTGAGCAAGGTTGTGGATGCAGTGTGATGCTGATCTGTTGGTGGTATATTAAAGACTGACTGCAGTCATGGAAGAGGGTGTGCAGCCAATAAAAAGCATTATTGTTCAACTCTATTTGTGTCTCCATGTTGATCATTTACTATGCTCCATCCCCCTCGTCTCCATTACGCCCAAACCTGATAGTTGAGCGAGTGGCAGTCATAGCATTTAGTTTTATTTGTTTTACGACAGCAGTTAGTGAGCAAAATAATAGGTTTTTGTCTAATGTAAAACAAAATTTTTCGTGCAGGAATCTGTTTGTCAGTATGAAAAAATTTTCTCATGTAAGTACATGAGGGGTTTTCTTTTATAAGTTATATATTTATGATCATAAGCAAATTCTGCGTTATAACTATAAGAAGTCCAATAAGTATAAGATAATTTTTATGAATATTTTTTAGCTTTGATATTATAAAACCTAAAGATGGACAATTTGGAACACTGAAAGAAAAAAGTATAAAAATGGTTGTAGATCTTATATGCAATGTAAGATATATTGTATTACAGTTAGATTAATTTTTTGGATGTGTTACTAAATCGTTCTGTTTTAGGTTGCTGGTATTTCAGCAGCTGTGCTTGTCACCAGCCAGAGAAGAAGATATATAAAATCTTTTCCAACATTAATTGTACTTCAAGATGAAATTGTTTATAAAAAAGTACTTGATTATAAATGAGATTTAATGTTCTTTCTAATGCCATTTAATAAGAAAATTATGGGTGGTGTTGCGATGTTATTGATAAAATAATATTTGATGTTGCGAGAGTATGTATACTTGTTATTTTTGTGTATATCCTGTGAAGCGTTGAGGCTAAAGTTTGTGCATACCCACATCATTCTTCCTGGTTTCAGTTACGTTGTTTTTTCTCCTGACTCGACAGGATTTACGAGTCTGTGCTATTTCACAGCGTATTTTGTGTTTTTCTTTCTGTAATCATCAATTGGTGTATAATCCTTTATGTTGCTAGTGTTTGTGAGAGTTGGAATGGAGCTAAGACTCAGTCTTGGATATGAATAATAAAGAAATGATGTTTATTCTACACTCTTGGTAAAACAGTTACATCAATGACCCTCTGTGTACGGTCTGCATTGGAGAGATACTACAGAAGAAGAGGTACTATGCAGGCAGTACACTTGGCTTATGTAGCCATTCATTATTACATCACATAAGTGACGTTACATTCATTATAAAACACTTAGCTGTGGCATATGACCAGCGTGTGGGCTTCACAATACATGTCAATCATACTGTAACACTCATTACAATAGAAAATCATACAATAGAATATAATATCTTAAAATCTTAACATAAATCTTAATAACAAAACACAATCATAAAAACATAATCATTATTAATCCTTTAGTATCCTTTGAATACCACAGTGTTGGGCAAGTATATCATTCATTTTTGTTCAATTTATGGCTAATAAATACCACAGAATTAGTAGCAGACGATGGTTTGGGTTATCCGGTGAATAAAATGTCATCAGAAAAGAGAAAAAAGGTAAAAAGAAAACATCATATATCTCACAGAACACAAATCAAACAAGGTTACAAACTATGAGCAAAAATTTAATAGTGAAACAAATATGGCAAAAAAACAGTTCATTATCCAAGAAGATGAACTTTCAAACAATGAAAACTATTTTCTTTGGAAAGTAATGCTTAGTTTACACTGGTGTTCACACTGTTCAGTAATGTAATGTAAGATTGTTGTGCAATGCATTATTGGATTGAAATACCAAAACTAAACGTAAGTTTTTACTTCAAAACTCATTTTGAAGTAAGAAGTAACATAACTTAATAACTTATGTCCAACCAATGAGGATACAGTTGTAATATATGTCCAACCAATGAGAATACAGTTGTAATTTACGTCCAACCAATGAGGATACAGTTGTAATTTACGTCCAACCAATGAGGATACAGTTGTAATTTTCATCCTACCAATGAGGATACAGTCGTAATTTACGTCCAACCAATAAGGATAGTTTACAATCTCCATAAAAACAATATTATATGAAGAATTGTGTGATTTGTGTCCTCCATCCAACAATGTCTATTATTATGATTGGTTATTTACTAATTATTGCAGTAAGCAGTGTGAACAAGAACATACGTTACGTTACTTTACTTTGCTTTTCTTTTGTTACTTTTCTTACGTTGCATTACGTTATGTCTCAGTGTGAACTAAGCATAAGAATAGAGGGTACACTGAAACTGAATAAGGTATGGAGAAGTATTATGATAAATGAATCCCCACCCGAATTGTTGCTAGATGACATTATATATGCTACACGATTAAAATAATAGGCTAGAATGAGATTTGGAGAATGATATTGCATAAAATATTACAGTAAGGAGCTTGATTCACTCAAACCCTCAAATATACTATGATCCAAGATGCTAAAACATTATAGGACAAAATACAAAGTGACCACACAGATGGTTGGAATGTTGGCATAAGTAGAATCAAGCTTTCTTGCATATGATAGAACATGCATCATACCCAATTGACTTATGTATAACACTTGTAAAAAATTGTGCTTTAGTGACAGATTTGGGTAAATTCTTAAATTTTGTCTGCAATTAGCAGACAAAATTTAAAAATTTTATGACTTATTTTTTTTCAAATTTTTTTTTTCTCTGCGTTATATAATTAATTTTCAAATCTAATCATTTGTTGTATTATCTTATTTAAAAAGTCAGGAAAAATTTTATAAATATAAATATTATTTATTGATATTATTTTTTCTGACTTTCTGTTAAACTTCTATTTTATGTTTTATAGTTTGACAGTCCATTTAATAATAGTAAGAAAATGTGTAATGTTATATTAACATTATTACAATACACCACTGACATATATTTATTTAATTTATGTCATTGTAGTAATGTTTATGTTACATTACATTTATTTTAGTTCATATACATTGACAAGAAATAGTTTTGGTCAATTCAAACTATGTCTTGTATACTATGACAAACTATCTAAAATAAAAAAATAAATTACAAGTGTATTCATGAGGGAAGAAGCAATCTTCTGGTTGATGAGGATGATACAACATTGGAATCTGAAGACAAATTTTTACCATTAAAAGAAAATGCTGAAATTTAAGTGAATGAAATAGAAGATATAAACAAACTAATAAACCCATTAGATGAAACGGAAGATAAAGATAATTTAGAAATTTGGGACTAGTGATAATAAAGATATTGATTTAAAAAATTTGCAAACAAATACATATACAGCATCTGATGGAACACCATGGTTTGAAAATCCTTAAACACATTCAAAACAAAAGTCTTTCAATATTATAATCTCGGAAATCATTGATCACACAAATAACTATGAAATTAATGAAACCAGGAAGTATAACAAAAAAAATAATTCCTATTTGAAATAGGTGAAAACAGATGAAAATGAAATTTTTGCTTTCTATAGTCTTCTTCTTTTAGCATGTGTAGAATTAAACAAGTCAATGTATACAAAACAGTTATGAAGGCTAAATCCTGCATATTTGTAACCAATATTTCCTGAAACAATGAGCAGAACAAAATTTATTCAGTTGATTGAATTTTGACAATTTGATGATGCTATTGAAAGACATCAAAAATTAAAATTAAAACATCTGTTACCGTTTATTGGACCATTAGTCCGATAGAGGTTACTGGGACTCAAAGAGGATTGTTTGAGGCTAAGTGCTGTGGCCAACTAGAGACACTCTCTTCTCTGATTGACTGTCGTCTGAGGATATAACCATCCAGTTCTCCCAAAAATCAGAGTTTTGCTTCTGTCTTACTTGGAGAAGGGCACTTCTCCAGCTTTCTTGTCTTGATGATTATCTGTCATTTCTTTGAGGACTCAGATGCCATCACAAGGACAGAGAAATCTTGCCTTTTGGCTGCAGGCTAGTCAGGTCATCCTGACAAGTCCTGTTTCCAAAAGCACCTAAGCTAGTCCAAATCCTGCATGGCTTGGGGTTTCAGAATGACACTAATTTGTCAGCAAAGCATTCTGCTGGCTGAGCATAGGGCATATGATAAGGATGTGGTATATGATGAGGATGTGGTATATGATGAGGATGTGGTATATGATGAGGATGTGGTATATGATGAGGCTGTGGTATATGATGAGGATGTGGTATATAATGAGGATGTGGTATGTGATGAGGATGTGGTATGTGATGAGGATGTGGTATATGATGAGGATGTGGTCTAATAAAGATTGGTTAAACTCATATATGTCTATGCATCAGTCTTGATTATGCTCTGTCCCCTTGTAACATCTCTGGCCCAAACCTTAGATGAAGCAAAAGGCGGTCATATCTGGGAACCTGACCGTAAAATTTTCGTGATTAGGAAACTGGATGTGCAAAGGCATATCTGGGGAACTGATTGTAGGACCTTAAAACTCAAAGTACGCGCAAGCATATTAGGAAACAATTCTGATGGATTTGGAATTTTGTGTTTGATCCAAACCCAAATCTAGAACACGTCACTTTCAATTTGACTTCCAGGGATCCCAAACTTTGGTTTAGGATAGTCCCCAACCTCCTGAAGCCGAGAAAGATTAAAATTTCTACAGGCTAGGGATCCATTTGCACTTAGTCATAATGGCAATGTAAGTATAATCGTGTTTGTTAAGTCTATAATAAAAAACTACAGAAAGTCTGCCAAACTAACCTAGTGCAATAAAACGACATTAACAAGGGCTGAGATTGGCAAAATCTGCCACACAATTATAGCAAACATCACAGACTATCTTTATAGGCGCTTAAAAGTAGTTTTCCTCCAATGTGGCTACTGGTTGGCATTTCTTGTTTGATGGAAATGAGTGAAAACTTTTAAATTTTGACACGGACAATGAAACTAAGTGATTTTACAAAACCCTGTACTTCTCACTGGCAGCTTGCAACCATTTGGGTTGAGACAGCAGGGTGGGCATCCAACGCCAATTTGGAAACAACGTTGGTGGAACAGCCCAGAAGTCTATACTGGTAGTGGGTTAGTTAGACAGTGGAAGTTGTCTACTAAGTTGAACACTTAGAAATCCGACATGACACGATGATCCTTTTTCCCTTTTTCCTTGCAAAAAACCAGAAATTAACTGCAAATTGTTTTTTTTTCTTCTTCCCCCTCTAAAGATAGTTCTTTTTACGTGTTTGTCCTTTCCTCTTTCGGGCAAATTCTGCACCATGCCCTCCAAGAAACAGAGCCATGTATGTTCAGGGCAATGGCAGTAGACAAATGCAGAACAAGCTAGGAATGGTTAGTGAAATTGCTTTATCCCCAGCAAAACATCTAACTATCTGGCCTTAATTTGGAGCTGATGTGGTGGTCAGGACAAAAGTTGTTGCTGATTTCGATCACACAGAAAGAATTAAGCACTAGGATCCTACGATCCTTTACCAGATGCCTAACCTATCAGTAAACGGCAGCAAGTAACTGACAAAAGTTCAGGCTGAAGAAGATGGTAAACCCACTAATAACCGTTCGGATCAACCTTCGAAGGAATAGAAACCAAAGCGTAGATTTTATTGCGCGTCAAATTTCTAAATTAGAGATGACTGATCGGAACACAAACTACTAACACGTGGAAACCTGCAACAATGGAGGAGAGACTAATTCGTGGAACATGAATTGCCCAACAACTTTAATTCTAAAGAAACAGGTAGTCACACAAACTAATCAATTCTAAAAAGTTTTGAATGCATCA
The DNA here is from genome assembly GCA_034687075.1 of Geophilus carpophagus. Classification (NCBI taxonomy): domain Eukaryota; kingdom Metazoa; phylum Arthropoda; class Chilopoda; order Geophilomorpha; family Geophilidae; genus Geophilus; species Geophilus carpophagus. The sequence goes on from JAQFZN010001304.1 coordinate 7,983, forward strand.
ATTATCCGATTGCTGACAAAGCAAACAGACTGCAAAGATGCAATATAAAAAACTGAAATTAATCCCTGCCAAAATTACGCAGTACAACACGTGGTAACTTCAAAATGTTGCTTTTTTTCTTGATCTACAGCAAAATTGCCAATGTTGCAAGACACCGGCTTTGCAATACCAAGAAAGGAAATTAAAATAGAAAAATCCATCATTTAAAATAAGTAATAATAACACATTGGGGACCTATTAAGAAATTTTTAGGCAAAAAACAGATAAAAAACTATGAAAATCTACAAAGAAATAATGCTTCTATGCTAAATTTAAAAAAAACCATATTTGAGGCACAGCCCAAATAATGAAATTAGGAAAAAAGCAGAAAAAAAGGATTGCAAAAAAAAAGAATTGCAAAAAAAAAAGAATTGCAGAAAACCAGCATCATGTGCTTGGTCTTTGCTACTTCTTTTCACAAAACCAAGTTTCTTTGTAAAAAGCTACAACTACATTTCATAAGTTTAGAAACTTTTCATTTTTAACTTTCATAAATCCAAATAGGCCTTTTAATCACTGAACTTTGCTTATTAAAATAAGCTTATTACTTTTTAATTTACTTTTTATTTTGTCAGCGATACAAGTGACTAAAGTGTAGCCACGTGTTTCATAAATTTAGAAACATTCAAAAACTGTTTCATAAGTTTAGAAACTTACAATTTTAACAATGTTTTTAATAACAAATTTACAAAAAAACATTATATACACATGAACACAGTAAAACAAATTTGGTGATAAATAAGCTAATTAATATTTTGTTGGATAGCCACGAGCTCTAATGACTGCTCTGATGCGATTTGGCATGGATTGAACAAGTTTTTCACAATAATCCTGTGTAATTTCAGCACAAATTGCTTTTATGGCTGCAACAAGGTCATCAACAGTTTGAGGTTTTTGTTGTTGCAGTTTTTTTTTCATCAGTCTTCAAACATTCTCTATTGAATTCAAGTCAGCCAAATTTGCAGGCCAGTCAAGGATCTGGATGTTTTGTTTCTTAATCCAGTTCATCTTGCTGGAATATGTAGTCATCATCTGCAATGTTTTCCAGTGAGGGAATAAAAAAATATTTCAGAATATCTTGGTAAACATCAGAATTAACAGTGACTTTCAAAATGCACATTTCTCCAGGTCCTGATACTGTCATGCATCCCAAATCATTTTCTTTGTAGGAAATTTCACAGCAGATTTTAGACATTGTGGAAGATATTCTTCTCCTTTTTGACAATAGACAAGAGAACCTTGATCTCCAAATACGAGTGAAAAAGAACTCTCATCACTCCAAATAACATGTTTCTACTGTTCAAAAGTCCAATCCTTATACTTCTTAGCCCATTGTACTCCTGCCTGGCGTTGCTTTTATAATAAGTGTGGTTTTACTTTAGGAACTCGTGCTTTATAACATAATTCACCTAATCTTCTTCAAACTGTGGTCATGGAAACACTTTTGTTCAATTCATTTGCTCGTTTTTTCCTTAAAACAGCAGATGACACAAAACAATTTTCTTAACAATTTTTGTCAGCTCTTGATTTTCTCGAGTAGAAGTTATTTTTGGCCTGCCATTACAATGTTTTGACTGCTCAATCACACCACCATCATCATTAATTCGTTTCAAACATTTTGAAATTGCTGATTTACTTCTATTTACCTTCTGTGCAATGTTCTCTAATGACGTACCAAATCGGCAAAAAATTTTAACTTTTTCATCAGATGTGATTTCAGTTGCTTTTCTTATTTTAAATCATTAAAAATCATTAAAAACACTCGTGCTGAAGTTTGTGATAGATGCAACAAGTGAAACAATCAAAATTCCCACTAAAACTGTTACGTTTCTAAACTTTTGAAACAGCCAATCACTGTTTCTAAATTTATGAAACACTTGACATCACTTTAGTCACGTGTAATGCTCACAAAATAAAGAGTAAATTAAAAAATAATTAGCTCATTTTAAAGAGCTAAGTTTAGTGATTAAGAGGCCTGTTATAATTTTTAAATCAAATTATTACAATTTGTGTAATATAAAGAAATAACAATTGTGAAAGTTAAAAATGCAAAGTTTTCAATCTTATGATGTTCAAGCTGTAAGCTTAGACTTATAGCAAAAACTTTATTATTGCTGTTTTCATTATTGTTCTTATTTATTATTACCATTATTATTATTACTACCCTTTATTACTGTTATTCCTTTTTATTACTATTCTTTATTGTTACCATTATTATTATTACTATACTTGTTCTTTAGTCTTCAGTTTAAGTCTTTTAGCATATGCTATTATTAGCATGTGCTATTCCATATTGTTTTGCACTCTGCAGCACACTATTGTCACAGTGTGCTGCAGAGCTATTGTAAAAGCATGGAGTTATAAATAAAATCAGTTTTCATCCATTAACTCAAGAAGAAAACTACTTTTTCTTCTTCTTCTTCTTCTAGATATGATGATTTTCTTCCAGATCCAGAGCAAAGAAGATTTAGACTAAGTCCAATTTGGACTTAGTCTCTAGAAGATCAACATATACTAACATTATCCCTCCCTCTTCCCCTTCTATTAACATTCAGATACCTAGCTTGCTGATCTCCTCATTTGAGGAGGTTGTAAGAACTAGAAGAAAAGGGCCCCTGAAAGGTTGCCAGCTTAAAACCTTTCGGATATTTAGATAAGAGCTCTTTTTCCACGATAGAGAAGGTTTAGTTACCTTGATGCCAGTAGGGTCTCCCCTCCCAATCCTATTTTCCTCCTACCAAGAAGTCATCCATGATTACTTCTTAGGTACCCTTCTCCCTCCTGTTCTTCAAATATATTATCTTTTCTTCTGTCGTGTGGAAACAAATGGTGCCGTGACCAGGATTTAAAATGGCAGAAGAAACTGTTTCCACAGGAAAGAAGAGTTTGATCAGCTGTAGAAGAATGGCAAGAAGAATGGCAAGAAGAAAAATTACCATGTTACATGACAAATTCATGCCACTTGCTCTTGATCCTGAATCAGATCTGGAAGAATTAGAAGAGATGCTTGCTAAGTCAAGACTTTTAAAGCTTGACTTAGAAAAGATAAATAATCAACTAATGTCTCATTGGACAGATTCCGAACTAGATGAAGAAGTAGAACAAATAGGAGTATACTGTATATAGATAAGTTAGACGATATAGAAGCTCAATATCTTCGTGCCCTCCGTAGAAGAGAAGGACTCGCAACAAGTGTATCAAGAACCTCCACAACAGAGTTTCTCAACCACTGGTCCCACGGACCGGTGCCGGTCCGCGAGAAGATTTGACCGGTCTGCAGAAAATTTTTACTTGTCCGCATTAGTGTAATGTGACTTATTTCTAGGTATTAAAGTTTAATACCTAATAAAAATTTTTTGTTAAAAAAAATTCACCGGTCCACAAAATTTTTTTTACAATTTTGATCGGTCCGCGAGCCAGAAAAGGTTGAGAAACGCTACTCTACAACATCCATTAAACTTCCAAAATTTGTTCTCACTGCCTTTGACGGATCCTTGCTACAATGGCAACAATTCTCTGATCAATTCATAGCAACTATTGATCAAAATAAAAATCTCGGTGATGTTTAAAAATTAGCCTATCTTTGCAGTTATACAACAGGCAAAGCTGCTTGCACAATTACTGATTTCCCATTAAACCACTCAAGTTATAAAAATGCATGGACAGCTCTAGAACAGCAATTCGGAAATAAAACAACTCTTATTCAAGCCTATATAAGAGAATTGCAGAATTTACTAAAAATACAGGATTCAGATCCAGTAACCAAATTCAGAAAGTTATATTCTGCTTGTTCAGCTCGTATAAGAGGGTTAGAAGCTTTGGTCGTTGATATCAAGAGTATGAAGACTTGGCTGGTACCATGGTTATTAGGATGCATACTGTCAAAAGTTGCCATTTGATTTCAAATCTAACAAAATAATTCTATTTCTCAGATTCTATGGACTTCATGAGAAAAGAGATTGAAGCAAGAAAAAGTATTTATCAATTAAGGTCATCTGCAGGTTCTTCCAAGGAATTTAATCTCTCTAAACCATTTAAGAAGTACAGTACCACTGACACCTTATTCACTGGTATAGGACAGAATGACAAGAATTCAAATATACAAAAGAAACAACCAAGTCACAATGCAATGTCATAAAGAATTCATCCAAAACCAACATCCCGAAAGTTCCATGCAAGATGCCATTTCCATGTGTATATTGTAATGAAAGTACACACTTCTCTTCTAATTGTCAACAAGTCTGTAACATAGAAGCAAGACAAACTTCCTTAATTCAGCAAGGTCATTGCCAACCGCATTGGAGCAAGAAAATTACGAGATGTTTATCTGTCCATCTGTCCCTTTGGCACTTTAAATCCAACTTCTTCTTTAAGATCAACATATGAGCTTAATCTTCAAGGATTACAAGGAAGACCTATTATTTCTATAATTGCTATAAGAGAAAAGTCTTTATCAAATCCATTACCTATAGCAAGAGATCTAGAATTACTAAATCTGTTACAATTTAAACAGATGTATCTAGCTGATCCTATTTGTCCAGAAAGAGAAGAAGCACTTATTGAAATTCTTTTTGGATCTGATTGCTACTGGAAGATTGTTACTGGACAAATGTGTCTCATAAATGACTCACTTGGATTGATAAACACCCATTTTGGATAAATGGTTAATGGCAAAGTGAAGAATGATGATTCCACATCATTAAACTGTTTATCAGTCTCAGTAGCTCATACAACTATAGAAGACAGACTTAAATCCTTTTGGGACCTTGAACACAAAGGTATTGTTTCTACACCTCTTTGTTCCAATGAACTTTATAAAAATTTCAAACAATCAACAACACGAAATGAAGCAAGACGATATGTTGTGAGACTTCTATGGAACGAAAAGGCCTCCTTTTTATCTTCTAACTGGACTGAAACATACAACCGTCTATGTAGTTTAGCTCGCCAATTGATTGAAAAACCTGAAATTCGTAAACGATACGAAGATGCCATACAAGCTTACTTTGATTTAGATCAAGCCGAAATAATATCAAGAAACAAGCTTCCAATTCTTCCTATATAATATATACCACATCAAGCGGTAATCCAAGAAGAACGAGTCACAACAAAAGTCAGAATTGTGTTTGATGCTTTTTCACATCCAAAAAATGGATTATGCTTAAATAATTGTCTACATGCGGGTCCATCCTTAAATCTAGACTGTGCAGCTCTTTTTATACGCTAGAGAAGTTATTTAGTTGTTCTTACAGCCAATATTGTAAAAGCATTTCTTCAAGTCTGGATAGCTGAAAAGGATCGTGATGCAGTCAGGTTTCTTTGGTTAGATTCAAAATTTTGGTCTGAACCTTTTTCTGAAAAATCAATACAACAAAACTTAAAGCTATGTCGTATGAAGAGTGTAACATTTGAAGTTAATAACAGCCCTTTTCTATACCGTGCAGCCATAAAATATCATGCTAAACAAAACTCAAGTAAATATCCAGAATCAAGTTGCATGCTTATATGGACGATTTGCTAGAAGGAGGTCATACCCTTGCCCAAGCCTTCAATCGATACAAAGAAATAAAGAAAATATTACTTGATGCCTATGTTCAGTTGAATAAATAGTCCACTTCCTCTCCAGAATTACACGACACATTAATGAAACTAAAAGAAGAAACAGTTCTAAAAACATTCCCTATTAGTCACAAAGAATCTATTAAAATACTCGGACATCATTGGAATCCTAAGAATGATTGCTTTCTCTTTTTTGGCTGGGAAATTGGCACTAGCAATCCAACTTCCAAGTTTTGCAAGCTATTGCTAGTTTGTTTGATCCTCTAGGATTATTAGGTGCATTTACCATTAGAGCCAAATTAATAATGCAAGATTTATAGTTGACTACAACAGGATGGGATGATCCAGTAGATACTTCTATCCAAGAAAAATGAATAACCTGGACAAAAGAACTGAAACATCTTACATCAATTCAGAATCTACGATTCCTATTCAATAGTCTACCAGAATCTACTTCTAGCATAACTTGATCTCTTCATATTTTTACTGATGCTTCAGAATCAGCATATGAAGCCACTGTATACTGTCGAGCATTCTCTTCAACTCTTTCACCCATTGTAAATCTAGTAGCATCTCGCAATTGAGTTGCCGCATTAAAGAAGATAACTCTATCACGTCTAGAACTAATGGGAGCTCTCCTTGGTGCATGTCTACTTCGTTACATAATTAAAGCACTAGATGTGCCATCAACTTATACAAGTCTGCATTGTTGGTCAGATTCACAAATAACATTACATTGGATCCATGGAAACCCAAGAAGATGGAAAACTTTTGTAGCTAATCAGGTTTAAGAAATCCAAAATATAACATCTCCTTCTTTTTGGAAATTTGTCCCAGGACTTGATAATCCTGCAGATCTTTTAACAAGAGGAGAAAAATTGGATTCATTAAAAAACAACTCTCGATTGTGGAAAGGTCCTGAATGGTTATCACGTGGAGAAGAAAATTGGCCCAATATACCGTTAACATCTGTTTTGAAAACAGGAGAAGAGCAGACTGTGATAGTAACTGCAAATCTAGTCATACTTGTTCCTCCAATCAATATTTCCCGATTCAGCTCGTTTCAACAATTGATTCATGTGACAGCTTGGGTAAGAAGATTTCACCCATATCAAAAAAAATCAGAACTGGGACTAACAATCATAGAGTTGGAACAAGCCACTAATTATTGGGTGAAGATAATTCAAGAAGAAGCCTTCTCAAAGGAAATTGCAACTCTGAGACTTTCACAACTTTTATCAAAAAAGTCTTCCTTATCACAACTTTCACCATTCTTAGATGGAGATATTCTACGAATATGAGGACTTAACAGATGTCTACCCTTTCATATCATACACGTCATCCAATTCTACTTCCTCCTGGAGGAACATTTATCTCACTTCTTATTCTTGATGTTCATCAATGGTTGTTTCATGCTGGCCCTCAAGAAATATTAGCAGAAGTACGAGAGCAATATTGGATAATCAAAGAAAGAAAGGCAATCCAAAGAGCGCTACAAAGGTGTTTTATTTGGAAAAGAATAAAAGCTAAACCTTGTGTAATGCCAACTGCACCACTTCCATTGGATCGAATTCAAAAGGAATTACTCTTTGCAATAGTTAGAATTGACTTTGCTGGACCTCTCTATATTAAATAATTCCATGACAATACATCAAAAGCATGTTGCCATTTTTTTCTGTGCAGTTACTAGAGCCATTCATACAGAATTAGTAAGCTCTTTAACAGTAGAATACTTTATCCTTTGCTTTCGTCGTTTTCTTGCTTGTTATGGAGTCAGTAAAACTATCTACTCTGATAATGGAAAAACATTTCTGCAATCACACAAAGAGTTAAAGAAACTTTGGAATCTAATTACGGCAACAACTACAAAAAATTATCTTTTAACTCATCGTATTACATGGAAGACTATAATAAAGCAAGCTCTATGGTGGGGAGAATTTTGGGAGCAAATGGTATGCTCTGTGAAAGAGAAGCTTCGAAGACATTTTGGACGTTAATGTCTAAACTTTGAGCAACTTTCTACTCTCCTCTTAGAAATTTCAGCTGCCATCAACTCAAGACCATTATGTCCACTTTCTGAAAACTCTTCAAACTGGTTCATTTTAACTCCTGGTCACTTTCTCCTTTGTTCTTGACCGGCAATATTACCCCTGGCACCCTGCACGTCAGTTCTTTCTTTAACGCAAAAGACTATTCATCTGAAATGGCGACAATGAGAACATCTGCTAGGCCTATTTTGAAACCAATGGAAAAAAGACTATATATTACAGCTACGACAATATCATCTCAGTCAAGTTATTGGTTCCACTCCTGCTCTTAAAGTTGGAGATGTTGTTATCATGACAAAAGACTTAGCACCACGTCATTGTTGGTCGCTGGGTCGAGTGACAGCAGTTTATCCAGGTCGTGATGGACTCATAAGATCGTGTGAGATTTAAACCACAGCAGGGTCTAAGCTAAAGCGAGCCATTCAACATTTGTCTCGACTAGAAGTGAACATTGTAAATAATGTGAATAGTGAACAGTGATTAGTAAACAACAAAAAAAATGTGAACTGTGCAAAGAAACTTTAAACTGTACAAATCCCTATAATTGTTTTGACTTTGTCAAGGTGGGGAGGATGTTCAAGCTGTAAGCCTATTAGGCTTATAGCAAAAACTTTATTATTGTTGTTTTCATTATTGTTCCTCTTTATTATTAACATTATTATTATTGCTACACTTTATTATTGTTGTTTCTCTTTATTATTATTCTTTATTGTTACCATTATTATTATTACTACACTTTATTATTGTTGTTCCTCTTTATTATTATTCTTTATTGTTACCATTATTATTATTACTACACTTTATTATTGTTGTTCCTCTTTATTATTATTCTTTATTGTTACCATTATTATTATTACTACACTTGTTCTTTAGTCTTTAGTTTAAGTCTTTTAGCACACGCTATTATTAGTATGTGCTATTCCATATTGTTTTTCACTCTGCAGCACACTATTGTAAAAGCATGGAATTATAAATAAAATCAGTTTTCATCCAGGAACTCAAGAAAAAAACTTCTTCTTTTTTTTCTAGATATGATGATTTTCTTCCAGATCCAGAGTAAAGAAGATTTAGACTAAGTCCAATTTGGACTTAGTCTCCAGGAGATCAACATATACTAACAGTATCCCTTCCTCTTCCCCTTCTATTAACAGTCAGATACCTAGTTTACTGATCTTCTCATTTGAGGAGGTTGTAAGAACTAGAAGAAAAAGGCCCCTAAAAGGTTGCCAGCTTAAAACCTTTCGGGTATTTAGATAAGAGTTCTTTTTCCACGATAGGGAAGGTTTAGTTACCTTGAGGCCAGTAGGGTCTCTCCTCTCAATCCTATTTTCCTCCTACCA
>JAQFZN010001305.1:0-16959 GCA_034687075.1 Geophilus carpophagus
TACTATTAGTAATTATTGTCTCAAAAAATTATTTTTAAAATTGGTGAGTATCTTATAGGTACCTTCCCCTTGTGAGTATAGCAAAAGTTGGAAATGAGCTCTTTTATACAATAATGGCAAATAAAATAAGTTTAGCTCCTGAATTTGAGTATCTGCAAATATTGTGCATAAAATTTTTCTATTTTTCTATTTTCTATAAAATAAATAGTACGATTATTGGATATTTTTTAAATGTAAAGATGGTGTTTTATTATTTGAGATTTGTCAAGCCAATTAGAATAATTGCTGGGCAATTTGTAATTGGCTGAAAGTGATCACTTATCACTGCTTGGCACGAGTTTTGCTTTGATTTCTTATCATGAAAGCAATTGTATGTGGAAAAAAATTGTTAGTTATTTTTGTCAATTAACTTGTGTTTACTTGTTTTGATGTGTGTTTTGGAGAAATTATTTTATCAGCAGGAATATATAGAACTAAGTTAAAGCGAAACTGCATTCAATTTTGTTAAATGGATTTTTTTGTTGAAAATTCTTTTCGAAAACTAACATATTTTTAGTATTTCTTGAAGAATTAGCAACTTTTTCCATATAAAGTATAAATTTTACATACTAATACTTTAAAACTACCAAATATTTTAGAAATAAGATAAAATGTCGTCTTGTCCACCTTATGTTAGTTAAGTCTTTACATTTCAAATAAATTATTCATGGAGGATAAAGAAATCCATAATATCTAAAATAAAAATAACAAATTTTGACGTTGGTAGAAAGTTTAGGAGCATTTATTATCAATAAGAAAAAAAATTAAATTTCATATTTCATGTGGATATTTTGTGTGGTGGTGACAATGCAATTTTTAAGATTTATTGTGAAGGTGAAAAGAAAGATTAGTGTTTGGATGAATCTTTTTTCTTCCAAATGTGGCGAGTTTTTTTTTTTTTACTTTATTTTTTTTTGAGGTTTTGTTAAGGTAAAAATAGGTTAATATAAGATGAGAAAAGGAGAAAAAAAGTGACGAGGTTTTCTTAACAGCAAATTATGAATTTTATAAATTTTTTGTTTGTTGAAAGTAGAAAAAAATTAGTTTAAGGTGGTTTAATGATTTTGTGTATTAAAGAAGTTTTGTCTTTTTCCAGGAACGGTTGTTGTTGTCAGTGCTACCACAACACGTTGCTATGGAGATGAAGGAAGATATAATTGCTCCCCGGGAACAGCAGTTTCATAAGATTTACATTCAGAAGCACGAAAATGTCAGGTTTGTGATCGGGAAAATGCTTTGCACGAATAATGCAAATAAAATATATTACAAAGTTAAATTTTTAATTTAAAAATAAACCCAATTCACAAATAATGATCATTATTATTCATTACATATTAAAAAATATATTATTCTACAATATTCGTGGAAGTAATTTTAAATTTTAATATTCTCTAAAATAATAATTTATTTCTTTTTATTTCTTATGCCATTGCATCACGATGATAACTAATGTAAAACTTGGTTACAGCGATATAGATCAATTTTTTTAATTGAAGTAATAAATTTAAAAATTTCAATTCGAAATCTGAAAGTAAATCATTGAAATTATTTTCATTTTATACATGTGTAGTTTAAGCTGAGTAATGCTATCAATCATTTAATGTCACTGGACATTTAAAACTCAACTTCTTGTTTCACTAAATCTGAATAATCAATTAATTTTAATTATTTTTGGCTTAAATGATTAAAATTAACAAACACTAAAACTGTATAAACTAATAAAACTGAAGAAATCAATAATAATAATAATATAAATAATGCTTTAACTTTAAGATATCCAACCACTTCTGGTAATTGCTTATTTTCTTGTCATTTTCTAGCATCCTTTTTGCTGACATTGTGGGATTCACAGTTTTGGCCTCTCAGTGCACTGCTCAGGAATTAGTTCGACTTCTAAATGAATTATTTGGTCGGTTTGATCAACTAGCCAACGTAAGTAAATAACTAAATATAAATCATGTATGCACACTTCTGTGAAATATAATTTTGTTGATGTTTGTTTTCGTTTGCCAATAAAAGCGGAAAATTGCACATGCGCTCGCATATAATTTACAATATTTCAATATTTGATGTTGCGCATTTGTAGAAAATTGTCAAAGAACATCTAACTAGTTAGATGATTTATTCTCGAAACATGAGGTAATTACTACTATCAACTTCCTGTTACAAACTTGGAAAAGAGGAAATGTGTACCGTAGGGATCAATAAATAATGGCGCAACAAACATGAAAGATGGCTTCGGAAAGAACAAAGGTATAAAGTATGTGATGATAATAAACTCGTTGACTATAATGTTTATTTTAATAATATTTTTTAAACAAAAAATATTTATTCGGTGTGTAAAAAGTGATGCACGGATTTGTATAAAGATTTGTAACAATAGTGGTCATGGAATTGGTTTGAAATTTATGGATATTGACCACAACGCCTCTGCCGAGTCTGCATTTTCCATATTTGCTTGGAAAGTGAAACCTGAAAAATAATATCGAATTAAAGTTGACATGAATTGATTTTTTTTTATTTTTGCTTATAACAAGTACAGTAATAGCATATTAAATGAAATATTTTACAATTTACAAATTTTATTACAAAATGTTGACGAGTTTATTGATTTTCATAAAGCACAGTGACTATATAATTGGGTTTAGATGATTTATATAGGTCGCACCCTCTTTTCCAAGCAAATGTATACACCAATTGGAATTTAAATCAATGCTTCTTTCTCCTGTGTCATATTTTGTAGATTTTGACCATTAACTCCCGTTATTACGAGTTTTATCCAATTTATGGATTTTAAAAGGTTGAAAATGTTACAAACATTTTTATTATGTAATTTTGTATTGCAAAATATGAGTTGACGTTGAAATTATATTTTGTTTATGTTTGGATTAATTAATTGATTAATAAAAGTCTAACGAGTTTTATGTTGTGTGTAATAAAATAAATCATTATGATAATTTGAGGTCTTGGATGGAGTAAGAGCAGTTTAGATGACCCATTCACATTTCAACATCATGTTCAAATTGTGCCATGGTCTGCGAATTTCAATCCATTTCAAACCGACTGTTGGCGTGTTAAAACGGATATTTGGAAATGTAATCCACCACTCAGTAGTTTGTCATTCCAAATCGTTTAAACTAACTTTGCAGTGTAAACAACTCCGGTAATTGCCCAAAGTAACACGTGTTTAGTTTTACTACAAATCAATTAAAATATACCAAAAATATTTTAAAATTGCACAAATTACACCAAAAATATTAAATTTTTAATATGAAAAAATAAACTTTTCATTTCGTTTATTCAAAAATTAAGTAAACATAAAATCAATACTTTTTTTAGCCTTCAAAAAACAAAAATACTTCTACCAAAGTAGAAAAAAATACAAAAAAAATAAAGTTTCCTCCTTTTCGTCCTTAAATCAATCTCAGATCAAGCTTATATCAAATTCAGAGGAAAATCAATCACGCCTTACGTGCAGTTACGCTACAAGCCTGCAACAACAACACAAGAGCAATGTGCACAAAAACCAAATAAATCCTTGATAAGGTTACATTTTCAAAATCACGACAGCACATGATACCACACTCTTTTGACAGGTTGAAAATACCATTAACATATGCCACACTTTTATCTACACAAATTGATCTCCATGCTTGATAACATTGTTTGTTTATTTTTACTAAGGACAACCATTGTCTCCGAATTAAAATTCTGGGTGATTGCTACTACTGTGTTAGCGGCTTGCCTGAACCTCGCTCTGATCATGCTCATTGTGCAGTGGAAATGGGACTCGACATGATTGATGCTATTGCGTAAGTAGGACCTCATTAAATGAGGGCAGACTAATTTATAATTAAAACTTTTATTATACTCTTCTTTTTAATCTGCATGATTAAAAAGAAACAATCCTTTTACATAACCAAATCCTTCTCCGCCATTTATTTTAAATGTACAGAAAATTAATTCGTTTTTATGACTTTATTGCTTTAAACTAATTGGATTTGATACCGACTAACAATTATTTAGTACAATTAATAACATGAAATAATAATAATTATTATAATTTATAAAAATTTGCAGTTTCGGATATAAAACTCGAATCTGGCACTTTAATTCAACGACCAAGGCACCAATTAGGTGGAGAAGAGAGACCATTTCTTGCACCATAAGACAATAAATACTTAATAACGCTATAGTGTTTTAGCACCGCTAAAAGAATGATAGTGTTGAATTAAATATGATTGAGTTTGAAGCGTACATTCACTCAAATAAATGTTGGCGTAAAGTGCTGGAATTGTATCTAAGTTGTGAATGTAATTTTCACCTTATTATTCACCATTGGGTGATTACGGTGTAATTATTTGATATTAATTATGATTATGAACATTAGACGTAATTTGTTGAAATGTTTTGACATTTTCAACGAATTGACACTTGTCATTTCGGTTGAACTGGAAATTGAATGAGAAAACATGATGGAATTTATCATCTATGATATTGGAAATGTTATTTACGTCGCGGAATATTATCATAACTTATTTCATCAAATTAAGTGATAATTTGTCTGCTTTTTTCATCGACTGGTTTTGACTTTCTATTGATAGAAGAATAAATTGGATTTTTACGTAAGATTGAGTTGCAAACATACATAAACAGTCAACTGATCTATTTTGAGAAGATTAGATAACTTTTAAAATGAAAAGCAAGAAAGCTAATCGATTAATTGAATTTTCGTTAAAAGAAAAAAATTAAATTTTTTTTTTAGTTAAAGCTTTTTAATCCTAATAAAATATTCACTTTGAACACTTTAAAAGACGAAGAAAATTAATAACAGAAAATTTTATCTAAAGACTGAAGTGCTGTTTTAAAAATTAAATTTATAAACTATTAAATTTGTCACTTTAAGAAATGATATAAAATTTATTAGTAAAGTGATTTATAGATTGATTATTTGATTAATTTAACAGGTCAGTGGTCGAGGCGACAGATGTCCAGTTAAATATGCGAGTCGGAATTCACACGGGACGTGTTTTATGCGGTGTTTTAGGACTTCTCAAATGGCAATACGATGTATGGAGCAATGATGTGACATTAGCCAATCACATGGAAGCTGGTGGAATTGCTGGGTATGGTAATATGGTTACATTAATCAGAAAAAAAAATATTTTTTGAAAATTTGAACGAGACCTTGAGTTAAAGCAGTTGACATTATTTAAATATACAGTCCTCGAGTTACGAACTTTTTGTTCGTACAAACCGATCTATTAAATCAAAAAATATTTTTTTCCAGCCGTGTACACATCACTCAAGCTACTTTGGATTTTTTACACGATGAATACGAGGTGGAACCCGGAAATGGATCGGATCGTGATGCTTATTTACGAGAACATAACGTACAAACATGGCTCATTATCTCACCACCTCGACGGAGAAAGGTGATCTTACTCTACCTTTTATTTGATTTTATCATACATTGTATAGATGTTTTGATGTTGGCATGTCGGATAATTAAAAGAAAGGCGAAACGAAAAAGGATGCTATAGAAAGAGGTGGGCGCAATTAAACGAAATGAAGGAAATAGATGGAAGTGTGCTTCGTACAAATGACTCGAGATGTAGTCAAGTCCCAAATTAGGCTGCCTGATAATGCTGGTGTGAGATGGAGATCTCTTAATATAGTCGACGACTTGGTCTCAATAGGCACTCGCTAATTAAAAGTATCAGGTTTGGTTCGGATTGCAATTTGTATAGAATTTTGTTGAAGTAAAGATTGAGAGCAGAAATTATTGTACATTAGGTTCGTAGAGAAAACTAATGCTGCAATAATGAAAGAATTGTTTTTTTTCGAGGGAGATAGGAATTTTTTTCCCGAACTCGATAAAATTCAAGTCCAAATTGCCTCATTTATTAATTAGAATGTGTTTGGTGTCTCGTGAGATTCAAGAGCCGAAATTAGAAATGCTTGCTAACTTTTTAAGAAGATAAAGAGGAAAAAATTGTAAGAAGTAAAATAAATATTATTTTAATCATTGATGGCAGTTGACAGTAACATCATTTGGGAACTTTAATTAAGAAATGAACTAATTTGTTTATTTATTAATTAATTTGTTTATTTATTTTGCAGCCTCTGCTATTCAACACGTTACAGGTTCGAAGTGCTATTGGTAGCACAACACGTAGGAAACTTTCGTTCAAGAACGTGTCCAACGTGGTGGTGCAGTTGCTTCATTCCATCAAGTATAGTGTAGAAGTGCCATTTTCCAACATGGCTATGCAGCCAACCATTAATGATAAACCTGGTTCAACAAAAAAGGTATCGATTTGAATTTTAAAAAAAAAAAGAAAAAACTTTTTCTTTTTCTCTTTTTTTTTTCATTTTTAAATTATTTATTAGTGCAAAGTGCAAAGCATGTATACTCGGTAAATTGAAAATTCGAAGGTCCAACCAAATTGGCATGTGCTTTTTAGCAGAAAAATGTTTCTATTGAAAGCAGTGGAGCTGCAAAGCTGAGCTGTCGGTCTCATGTGCTGGTTTCACACTGTATTATGGAAGTATTGATGGTTAAGAAACTTTCTCGTCATAGGCAAAATTTTAAAGTTAACTTTCCTTTTGTGATGTATAAAATGTAAATTGAATTTCTAATCAATATTTTTAGAATTTCAAAATTGGTAATTACGAATTTTGTCTACTTAACACAACCAAATTGAAATTAGCATGAATTAATGAGGTATAAGCAGATTAAATGTTTTCATATGGGAGAAAGGTTTGCAAGAGCAACGCAATTTGCATGCGGCTGCATGTGGGCGATCTAGTGGTCACGTATATTACTAGTGACCAGATGGAGGCGAACGTGTGTCGACTGTATATTGTTATATTTTATATCAGATTTTAACTAAATTATTTCGGCAGTGATATCACATACAGTACATATGGACTGTTAAAGATGCCATTTTGTTTTTACTACTTTTTTATTTTTGGTTTGTTTTTTGAAATTTTCAAAGATGATGGTTTCAGGCTTTTAGCTTTTAGCTTTTAGCATGTTAGTTTGGCTTACTCGTTGACGTCATGGTTTGACAATTATATTAAATATGACGCACTATTGGATTTGAAACTGGGTGTTGTGTTTGAAATTTTAATGAAGCTTGTAAATATGTCAAAAGGTGAAATAACAAAACTGACGAATGTGAAAGTTAAATTAAATTAGATACTTTCGTACGTCATATATGTAATATAAATTTGTTTTTGATCCTATTTTTGAATTTATAATTGAATTTTTCATATGAAAAAAAATTTATCATATTTTTAATGTAAATAAGAAAATTCTTTATTGAATGAAAAATTATGCGAAAAATTTAAACTAATTTTTTTTTTTTACATTAAAGCATAAATTTAACATTAAAATTACAATAAAACATGCAATAAAATTTTATTAAGGAAAGTTACCACTTTTAATTATTCATGATTCATATGTATTTATCACAAGACGAAGAATAACTATGAAAAAGTAATGATTTACATTACTGTCACATCGTAACTTCTAATATCATTATATTTTTTCAAAAACGGATTACATTTTAAAATTTCATCTTTTTATTATTTTTTTATCACCAATATAAAGATGATGATCAACGATTTCCTGCGTTTTGTGCAACTTCTGACGTCGTGTTGCTTTTATCAATGCAGGAAAGATTGATATGCAATTATTAATTATTAAAAACTCTTTCAATTTGGTTGGAAAATGACACGACGATGATCAGAATTAAAAAGATTAAATTGACACGAAATATCTAGTCTGTGCTGTCTGCCTTTAATATCATCCATTATACATGAGTTGAAACCACATCCTCGAGACTTTACTTTTGCTGTTTGCACTGGTATTTTTAAAACATGAAAATATAAATTAGCTTTCATCTCAGAACTCTTGATAACTTTTAGATTAATTATTCAAACTATAATAAAAACTCAAATTTTAAAATAAAGAAAACAGTTTTCAAGCATTGTGCTTGTTAAATGTAACAACAGTTTGCGTCTAATTTCACAGCTTAACAACATTTACACAATTCTGCACTTGACATTTGGTTTAAATTTTATGGTTATTACATTATTTTTCTGTTTTGTCTCTCTTTTTGTTTCTTAAATGTGATTTTTGTATGTTGTGGCGCCATTTGGTGGTTTTTATTGAGCTATGTTTGTAGTGAGTTTGTTGACATTTTGCCAAAGCCATCAGCAGCCATCTTGTTTACAATTTAGCCCAAAACAATGAATGTATATTATTTAGATGTCAAACAAATGTGAAGTGTCGTGTTTAAATAGATAAATTTAATTTAGTATTCGACATTCGTGATGCTGCGAGCAAATCTGAGACTTGAGCAAGGAAATTTCGAATGGCGATGAAATTACGATTTCAACCGTTTGATGATGTCAAAAGCAAAAGCTGATATGAACATCAAACAAAGGGACAAATTGACATCTTTTAGATGTCATATGTCGTTTATGACGTTTTAGTTTGTCCACTGGACAGTTTTTCATATATGTCACTTTGACAAGTCGAAGTATACGTCATTTTATAACGTTGACATGAGTCAAGCCACTTAGCATAAGTATCTACTATAAGTATGAAATATAAAAAATTCTGTGCACAAAATTCAAAGATTTATTGATTAATCGTTTATGTCTGGCTGTTTCAGACATAAACCAAGAAATATAATTTATTCTTTTAGATAGTACATGAAAAAAGATATATTTGTTTGATGTCTGAATTTTTTTTTGAAGATTTTGAAACAAAAAAATAAAATCAAGAAAAAATTGCCCATTAAAACTAAATTATTTGTACTATCAATATTATCTATCCTGAATCCTAACTTAAGAAAAAAAAATTAATGATGGCTCTAAAGGAGTGGTCCATGATATACACGAATGTACCCTTTAATTTGTAACATATATTTCTTGTCTTCTATTTCTGTCTTTTTTTAATCACTTGGTCTTGTTGTCTCACCTAATTGCTAACACCTGTAGGTTAACATTTGTGATTGTCCTGTAACACTGCAGTTATCTGGCTTGCCTATGTTGGAGGAGGAGGAGGAGGGTCGTAAGGTAAATTTTTATATATGCAATAATCACTATATCATTTCACTATGTATAGAATTTTTTATCAACATCTAATTCCATTCTATAGAATTTTATGTTTGGATTTATAATTTCTTGTGTAATAAGCATTTAATTTTTATTTTTGTTTTGTAGACTAAAGTAACTGACAAGTTTAAAAGACCTTTCAAGAAAAGGTAAGTAATTATTGTAAATGAAATTGGGTTATAAATTTTAATAGTTAATTTATATGATTATAGGCATTCGAGTGTTTATCATCAGCCAACGAATCGAGTCAATAAATATTTAGCACAGGCAATTGAGGCTCGAAGTGTGGATCACGAGAAATCTAACCATGTTAGCGTTATAACGTTATGTTTTAGGGATAAAAAGAAAGAAAAATTGGTAATTTGGTTTTGAAGAGTGTTTCTTTTAATAAATTGTTAATTTTTAATTTAAATTTGTTTAGTATCATGATGATGTTGATCATAGTTTTGCCAGTGGCATGTTATGTGCTCTCATTTTGCTTATTTTACTCGGGACGGTGCAAGTTGTTATTCTTCCCAAGTAAATTTAAGAATATTATAATTTTTATTTAAATTTTTTAAAATTATTTTATTATTTTTTTTCAGGACAGTTATTTTAATGGTACTTTTCATTACTGCGTTTGTATGGATATCTGTACTTCTAATGCTCCTACTTTCATCTAGATTAAAAGTATAAATATTAATTAAATATTAATTAATTTTTAATTTGAAAATTCTCGTTAAAAGTGTATTAGTTGGGATATTAGTCGTTCATTTCTACTTCGGCTATCAATTACAATATTTTCTCTAATTTTGATATACACAGTTGCACAAGTTAATGTTGTAAGTATTTAAAAATAGAAAATTATTATTAATAGTTTAAAATTTAATTTCTATAATATTTCTAGTTTACATGCTCAATAGAAAATGGGTGCATTAATGAAACCGAAGCAGCTGACTCATTAGATCACCGATCGTGTCCATTGCCTCAATATATCATGCTAAGTTGCGTCATAAGCTACTTAGCCATTTCTATTTTCCTTCGTTTACCCGTCGTTATCAAATTGATTTTGGCCGTTTCCATGGCGATCGTTTACATTTTAGTTATTGTATTGTCACATGTTGAACTGTTTCTGTGTTATGATAATACCGTAAAGTGAGTTTAATTAATCATAATTAATGGAGAAGTAAATTAGCGAGCAGTAATGACATAAAATATGATTTGTTTTCATTTAGGTCTGACATTCCTATCCATATAGTCGAAGTAGTTGTCATTATACATTTCATGCTTGCAATTTTAATTCATGGGCGACAAGTTGAATGGACAGCAAGGCTTGATTTTCTATGGCAAGTTCAGGTAATTAACTATTGCTTATTTTTAAAGAAAATTGGTTTTTTTTTTTTATATTTATTTTATTTAATTTTAGGCGAATGAAGAGAAATTGGATATGGATGCTCTACAAAGGAGCAACCAGAGGATTTTATTCAATTTGTTGCCTTCCCATGTAGCAACTCATTTTCTTGACAATCAGTTTCGAAACAACATGGTGTGCAAAAATCTATTTTTGTGTTGGTGCATAGTGAATGTTTCTTCAATATTGTGTTTCTAAATACAGGATCTTTATCATCAGTCATATTCTAAAGTTGGAGTCATGTTCGTTTCTATTCCTAATTTTCATGAATTTTATATTGAATTGGATGGAAACAATCAGGGAGTGGAGTGCCTTCGTTTATTAAATGAAATAATAGCTGATTTTGATGAAGTAAACTGGAAATTTTATTTCGTTAGTAAATAAAGTAAGCAAAAACAAAATATTTAATATATTCCAGTTATTGGACGATGAAAGGTTCAAGTCAGTAGACAAAATTAAAACAGTTGGTAGCACATATATGGCAGCTGTTGGTCTTATTCCCGACATGAGAATTGAAGTATGCAAATACTCTTAATATGAATTGTGTCTTTTACTTAATTCATCTCGTTTTTAAAATGTAGGATGAAGTCGAGGAGTCTGGTGGTCGTTGTTTAAGCACTCTTGTGGAATTAGTGTTTGCTATGAAAGAAAGATTGGTCATAATTAACGAAAATTCTTATAATAATTTTATGTTACGAGTTGGTGAGGCAATAATCTATTTTAATCACTTATTTAAAACTTTTTATACTTTTATTTAAAAAAAAAAAGACTTGTCACGGTTTAATCTTTATAAATTTTAACTGTCACTGTCTTTGAATATTCCTGGCAAAAAGCCATAGTTAGTGTTTAAAAGCCTTCGTGACAATTGTTTTGACAAACTCAACTGCCAAATTTAAATTTGATGATATCACGGAGGTATTTTTAATCCGTAACAGGTTTTTTTGTTTTCGTAAAATTAAATTTAGACGAATAAAGATATATAAATGTTATACACATACATTAATTTCTAGGTATCAATGTTGGTCCTGTTGTTGCTGGTGTAATTGGCGCAAGAAAACCACAATACGATATCTGGGGCAATACCGTTAATGTCGCAAGGTTGTTATTCAATCATAATCAATAACACAAAAAGAAATATATATATTTTTTTTTTTTCACTAAATTCCATTTATTTTTTTAGCCGCATGGATAGTACAGGCCTACCTAATCACACTCAAGTAAACATAACTAACACTGTTATACAAATGTATGTTAATAATATTTATTTTTAATTTTTCAGGTAACTGAAGAAGTTTACCAAACCCTCAAAAATTATCCGTATGACTTCCAGTGTCGTGGCAAAGTAAAAGTGAAAGGAAAAGGAGAAATGACCACTTATTTTCTCGTCAGTCGTAAACAAACTGCAATGGAACCCTCGTCTGAAACGGCAAATGGACCAACGAGCGGATTGCCAAGAACTGTCGTTCCCGGTGGCGTTCCTACGCCATTGAGCTTTGTTGCCCAGATCAAAAAGGGACACGGCGGTAACAACGTGTCATCTTTATCTGGCAACGAAACCCCGTACAAGGGTAGAAAAGCCGCACTACACCATCACGACGGTGGCACCGTAATCGACATTGATGAGAAAATACACAATAATCATCGACACAGTTCCGGGTCACGGATAAATAATCAAGAAAAAACCATTTTGAATCAATTCGGAGTTCAACTCAGACCCACCGCTCAAGATAAACACTCGCATAAACACAACAGCACTTCCAGATCATCGCTGGACAAACCACCCGCATTACCGCCTCACGGACCTGGTTGGCAAGCACTCAATCACGAACCAAGCGCCCACAATTCAGTACCAGTGAGGAGCACTCAGTCACAGACACGTGCTTCGAAACCTTTTAAGCAAATAACCGATATTCCAACTCAATACACTCCTCCACCGTGGATGGACAAAAGTGGAAATTTAGACGATAAAAATAATTTACCCGTGACGCGGGCGCAGTTACAGTCGCGGACCCCGCCTCGGAGTTACTCTCACTCGAGACCGAGTAAATACATCACACCACCGAGAGACATAATGGCAGCTGCCAAAGCTCTGCCTCCGTTTGGGCGACTCAACTTGCAATTGGCCGACGAGCGACCACACCATAAGTCGAAAACGCGTCATCGAAGCGACGAGAGTTTGCCCGGTGCGGTTCTATCCAGAGATTTGCAAGCTGCTGCTCGTCATTCTTCGGCCGACGAGATTTCGTCACTCAATCGTTCTCCATCCAGTTCGTCAGTTGAAAGTTTCCCGCGAACAGATCGCTTGCGAATGGACGAAAGTCCCGTTCGCAGTCGAAGGGCAACCGTCCATTGCGATTCGAAATGGATGTACCCAGTCGACGCGTTTCCACCTCAAACTAACAATTCTGCCACACGTGCAATGCCAGTGCCCGTGGCTGCGGGCAGTTCTTCCGGAGACAGTTTGGCAAAAATCACCGGACTAACACCACAAGAAGGAGGTGCGAGGAGTTTTCCTCATGTCGGCCGTTCGCCGTCCACTCAGCGATGGAGAAACGACGTGGATGCGAGGCAACCGGGCAGCGAGCTCGATTCGGCTACCGATAGTGATCATAGGACGAGTTCGGACAATGCCGAGAGTCTGGATCATCAGTTGTTGGCTAGGATTTTGAACGATCCAAGGACCCGCTCGATTCCAGGAATGGGAAGCTATAATAATAGCCGAAATACTGCTGGAAACAGGTCCAGAATACCCAATCGAGATTTAGACGGAAGTGCACATAGTTCGCCGAGTTTGGGCTCCGGATCGGGGTCGAGGAAAAGAAGTTTGGATCGGTCGTCGAAAGAAACACTCTCTTCTCTGCCCTCGTCA
Organism: Geophilus carpophagus; assembly: GCA_034687075.1. Classification (NCBI taxonomy): domain Eukaryota; kingdom Metazoa; phylum Arthropoda; class Chilopoda; order Geophilomorpha; family Geophilidae; genus Geophilus; species Geophilus carpophagus. The sequence goes on from JAQFZN010001305.1 coordinate 13,431, forward strand.
CCTGATGAGGTGCCCTGTAAAAAGAGCATTTCAGAAGCTTGTCGCGAATTAATCGAAGCCAATAATAGTCTAGTCGTTGAGAACGAGGAGCATGCGCACGATGATAATAAAAGCGACAAAACCGGTGCTGTCAACAACGACGTTTTGATTAATTTAACTAAAGATATACCTCCACCGCCCCCGCAGCCTTCCGATTTGACAACGAATAAAGACGGTGATGTTTCGAACAAAGAAAAATCGGAACCGGAACGGGAACTTGAAGCTAAAATTGAACTGAAGAATGATATAATAGATGAAAAGAAATCGAATGCGCAACAAATTGTAACCGACTTGATCGAGCCTTTGTGGAGCAAACAAGACGAGTTGGCGGCTGGTTTGACGTTGGAGGAACTAGAAAATGTGAACCAGGTTCTTGCCGAGCTGGGCCAGGCAAGTCTTCGAGTGCAGGATGACAGCAAGCTCAAGGACCACATCAATAATAATCCTGTGGTGCTGAGGGCAGCGACCGAAGCGGCAAGCAAGATTCCTGGCCAACAGCTTAACAAGAGCGTGGGTGCTGATAAAATGCTCGGGCTTCATTACGACCCTGTGGAGAAGAGAATGTTACTTAAATTCCCTTTGCTCGCGGAAGACGCAAAACACGATGCGAAAAATAAACCGTTGGGGTTCCGCTTTCCGCTCGATATTCCCAATTCAGACGTAAGTGGGAGAAAGGTGAAACGGAATCCTAGTCAAAGAAGTACTAATAAAGATCAGTCTGAGTATGAAAATTTAGATAGTGATTTGGATAAGACTCCCGGGAAAAGTAAAGGAATTGAATTTGGCGAAACTGAGTCGAGTGAAGATGAGGCGCACGAAGAGGAACCCCTTCTCGAGGAGGAGCCTGGGTACGCGACTGATGATCCCACTTTGGATAATGCTTCTATGCTGAATGAAGCTGGTTTGACCGATGCTGAAGGTGCTCTTAGTGATCTTAACTCGATTTTTAATGATCCTGGCCATGATGGCGACATGGACGATACGAGCATGTCTTCGCGAGCCAGTAGTCGTATATTTGATAGTGATCAGTTGCTGAGTGCTGATTCGTTAAATGCTATGTATGACTCTGAATATGATAATTGTCGTGCAGGAATGGTGAGTGATGAAGATTTGTTTCATGCTGAGCCCATCAGCGATATAGACATCGATTACTTTGATGATATTCATGTTGAAAATTTGCGTACGTTATCCGATAGCATCGCACGTAATTTTGGACAACCGGTCGAAGAGAATGAAAGTGATGCTGGTTAAAGAGGGAAGGAGTTTTTATATTCGAAAGAAAGGAAATAAGAATCGCTAGTTCGCTTGTTGCAAACAAATAAAGACCGAAAATACTCTTGAAATTTGTGTATCTGACGGGCTTTTAATATGTCACGTTCTAAAGGATTCAAATTGAGCCAATTAGTCCATTTGGTTGCCTGCCATTTGCTCTTGAGAATTTTATTCTCCTGCACAATTTGTCGACTATTTTGTACAGTTTATTTAGTTTTATCTTCTCTTCGAATGAATGGGTAGCCATTTTGATTTAAGAATAAGAAAAGAAAAAGAAAAAAAAATGGCTGTGTAATCCAATGTTTTTTTTTAGCTTTTAATCTAGTTGTGATCTAGATGTATTTTAAAAGCTCATTTATTCTTATAGATTTTTTTGAAGTCATTTTAATATTCATAAAATATACATAAAGAGTTATTCCGATTGGATAACTATTGATGTATAGTTTGTGAGTAAAGAAATTGTTTAAGTTTTCAATAAGTAATAGAATTTTGAGATTTATTTTAGATGAAGCATACTAACGTATATTAGAAAAGTGATAATTAGAGAGAGTAATGTTGAGAATTTGTTCTGATTTCAATTTTTTTGTCTTGAAATGTATATTGTGTGAATTTTTTAAGTAAATTTTTTAATGTTCATAAAATATCTGTGATTGTCTGGTATGTTAGTTAAGTATTGAAATTTAAATTTTAGTAGGATATGTTTAAAAAAATTATTCATATATTTGAAGTCTTGCACTCATTTCAAGTTATAACCAAAAAGTAAACAATATCTATGCAATTTTTAATTTCTTTGGTTTTTTTATTGGCCAAAATAATACTGAATTTCAATATAATAATAACAATAATAACCCATTTTTCAAAATAATTCTAATTCTAATATTATATAATTGAATTAATCTAGTGAGTTTAAATATTTTCGTGAAAGATTTTTTCATGTAATTGGATGAGATTAAGTAAGTGAATCTATTTTTTGTGGATTTGGCTAGAATGAGAATTTTTTAAAATGAGATTTATGGAGAATGGATTTTTTGGAAATGATTTTTCTTATGTGTAGCAAGTCGCAAAAAAAAATAACAAATGGGCAATAGTTTTGTATACTATTTTTTCTTCGTTTTTTTTTTAAACTGCTCAGCAGTTTTTATATTATTTTTGTGTGGTCTTAAATGAAGGTTTTTGACTGAAATTTTTTCTTTAAACTACCATCTTGTAGCAATTATCTACTCTAAACCAAAATTAGTTTTTTGTTTTTGAAATTAAAAAGGAAAAATTAATTTAAAAAAAAAATAAATGTCAATTTAGATGAGAATTTTAACTATTCTTAACAGTTGGAAGAATTAATATTTCTATTATAATTATTTTATTTAATTAGCTCTTGTTAAAACCCAACTAGTTTTTAGAATAATGGTTTGGGTTTGTCATTCTTCACCTTCAAGTAACTTGATAGATAGTGTACATTTTTCAAATCCTTATATAATATTGTGTTAGGGTTATTTATTGTTTTAAAATGTGTATATGTAGACAAAAAATAAATATTTGTCATTGAAATACTCTCGTTTGTGCAATAATAACATAATCGCTTAATTTTATTTCTAAAAGCAAATAAATATAGTTCCAAAGGAACTAAAAAATTTAGATCAAAATCTTAATGTTTTATTATTTGTTTTTAATCAGGTAGAAAGAACAAAGAAGCAAACAAGGCAAGCAACACGTGAAAGCACTGTAAGAAGCTACGAGCAACTTGTATGTGGCTCAACAGCAACAACAACCAAGTTCTTAGCCGCCTGCATTGTTGCTTACTGTTGGTCCACCAGCGACAACTTCTGCAGATTCTGCAGCCACTACTACCACTGGTGCAAACAACGTTTTATTTTATTTACAGGTTTGTAATTTTTAAATAGCATTTTAGTAATTTTGTTATTTATTCGAGTAGATCTTCAGTTGGTTGATCAGCTTGAACAAGGAGTATTTAACTCATTCCTACCAATATCAACAGGTGCTCAACATGCAGTGGTAAAATAATAATTCGATTTTGCAGTTGAGTTGAAATGACAACATCTGGTTTACAGGCAGCAGATGTTAAAACTATAATTCCAACGAAGGAATTAGCAGATAATAAAATTATTATATTTCTTTTTATTTTCTGTAACTTTTAAACCAACAATGCTAGGCAAAAAATGTCAATTGCAAAGTTGTAGAGCACCATTTGTTTAGTACATTG
>JAQFZN010001306.1:0-16957 GCA_034687075.1 Geophilus carpophagus
TGTTTTTCACTCTTCCATAGACTTTACACAGAAAACTATTTTCCCCATAACTTCTCTCCCTCTGTTCATTACCCCCCCAAATTTTTTTCCCAAACTTTTTAGACCATTGGCTACAATCCTGCCAAGTTTAATCAAAATCCAAGAGTGACACCGGTTGTGACTCCCTGTTGAGCTAATTTTTGGTTTAAAGTGTGAACATAAGGCCTGGTACAGTCTTTGGCCCTCATGTCCACTCAAAACATAATCAATATTTTCTTGATTTTAATTTATTTTAGCACATGTTTGCGACTTTTGGCAAGCTTCTGCTTAAATTTATAGCACAATTTGAGAGAATCAGCCATTTGTTTTATCTTATGATGATGGCATTTGTCACGATTGATTTTTCGATTATGGGGAATGCCAATTTCTCATCAACACAACACAGGCCTATCGAAAGATAAGTTCCTATCTGATAATCAGAGAAAAGGCAATAATTAAAGTTACATTTACTTCCATTTTCTAAATTTGTTGATAAAATGCAGTGATGACATTCATCTGTCGAGCTAACTGAACGTGACAAATGACAAATTGCATTAACTGGCATTTTGTCTTGCTTTGCAATTTCTTTTTCTTTTTATCTACAATTGTCAAAAAAGGAAGATTTATCAAGTTTGCTCTTTACTTTTCTCTTGATTCTCAATTTTGCATTTTAAATTTCGAACAAATGGTTCTTTTTTTCTCACAATTTTATGGGGTCTAGGCAAATGAGGTGAACAAGGGCCCTTTGTTTAAGACCAAATGATTTATTGAGTATAAATTTGTAAATACTTTTTTTAACTTTAATATTTTAAAACCATATTGTAATAAAATATAAAATTTTAACATGCATCAAGCACTTTAATAATGTGGTTCTGGACAACTGTTTATTTACTTAAGCCTTAAAACAGCACTAACTTTGAATGAGATTAGCGGAGCATTTTTACTTGCACCTAATTCACAAAAATATGCGAGCAATTTTCTCAATTTACATTGTTAAGAAGGAAGTTCTTACATAACTTTGAGCCACCTCTAGAGCGTCGAGGCTCTTTTCAAATTTATGTAATTTAAATGAGTTTTATGAATAGAAATAAGAAAATTCTTCATCGCAACACTGAAGTCATACAAAAATCCATCCTTTTTGTAATTCCGTATTCCATTGATCTATGTTGATACTAACCAGATCTATACAATAACATGAATTAACTATATCAATCATCTGGTTCTGGCATTGCCAAACTAAATCCAACAAGTGAATTGAGTTGTTGTGTAGCTCAACTGAATCAGGACTTGATTCCAAACCCAAGGTGAATGATGATGTTACAGGAGATTTCGTTTGAAGCAACAAATAGAAGCATATATATCACCCATTAACCATGTGAGACTCGTGGATCCTCAGTGGGCTCAGGAGCTTTGGTTGGTGAGGACGAAGGCTTCAGCTTGAAACTGAAAATTTTTCTAAATTTAGACTGCTCGGACTTGGCCTTGTACAGCTTTGTTGGAGCTTTGACATCACATGTCTTCAGGCCTCCTGGATTTAATCACTTTTAAAAACATTGAAAAGTAGAATGGATTTGACAATGCAAAACTTTGACAAAGCAGAGAAGTTGTCAAATCCAAACTTGGGACCTAATGCACACGAGCAGTTGATTACCTAATGGACAATAATAATGAGATGGGAGATAAAGTTGAATAAAATCAATAAAATTAAATCAAACCTTTACTGACATGATGCTATCACTTTAATGGGAATCACTTTTAGCGTAAGAAAAGGACTGTCAACTGTACTTAGTGAAGCAAAGGTAAATGTTTAGGTAATTTAAGCCACTTTATATCTTCCATACTTGACATTACTTTTTAAGTAATGCTTGTGATATCACATATTGGATTGACCTATGCATGTGATGAATAAAATCAATAAATCTGTTGATAAAATCGACCAATTTCTATGTGACTATATTTTGTATTTGCAGATTGAGAAATCTATTTTTATTGCAAACGATGTCGAATTTTTATCCTGATAATAAAATAATAGAAAATGATTATATAAATTTGGCTCTTTATAGTTAACCAGCCCTAAATTTCCTGTTGTAGTGAAAATAGGTCATGCCCACGCTGGACTAGGAAAGGTAAATACATTTTGGAAAGTCTAATTTTCTAATAGAGCCATTATGGATTATCCTATAATCCTATTTGGTGAATGTGCGTTTCAAGCAACTTTTCTTCTATTGATGAAGGGATAGAGTTGTCTGAAAGGAGATTATTTATTTAAAATTAGGCATTTTCGAAATTGGATTGAAAAATAATTTTGAAACGATTTTTATTTTACTATAACTATGTTTATTTTACAGGTGAAGATCGACAACCACTATGATTTTCAGGATATTGCAAGTGTTGTCGCTGTGACAAATACTTATTGTACCACGGAACCATATATCGACGGCAAATACGATGTCCACATTCAGAAAATCGGAAATAACTACAAAGCATTCATGTGAGAAAATAATTATTGAATAATCGTAAATACAATGCTGTAGTCGTAAAATTGGCACATGGAATGTCTTACATTGCTCTTCTGTTTAAATATATGGCATCTTATATATTTATAAGGCTAATGCTATTTGAGATCCCCTTACACGAACTTTGATTCATAGGTTAATCTTTCAGAGAATTGATTTATATTTTATAAATTAAAGCTTTTTGGAAGACTGCAAGCTATCTATTATTAATTAATGAGAAATATGACTTTCTTTAGGCTAAATATACTAATAATTGAGATAATTTCTCTTGTTTCTTACATACTTATCTAATTTATGTCAAAGTTGTCAAGTTTAAATTAAGTATATTTAATTTGAACTTTAAAAGACCAAATAATTATTTATCAGAATTGATGCTGTGCAATTGCAAGTTTTACGACTTTTTGCTCATATTTCTTGCCGCCCCTTCTCAGGTTATTTGATGCCAAAAGTAGTTCTGACTGTAAAGCAATTTTCTTGTGCATGACATTGATCCCATGGCTCCATAGGCTAAAGGCAATCGACTGATTGTGTAGAGTTTTGGGAAAGTGCCATTGGCATAAAATGGTACAGTATGTCTGCAGTTTGATTTTTATTATATAGAAAATAATGTAAGAAATATTTAACTTGCTACTGTCAGATTAAAGTGTTTTCTGAGCTCTGGACAGAGTAGCACAGTTTTACTTATAAATGAAAAATAAATTAAATCATAAATAAATGAAATTAATTACTTAATTAATTAAATAATTCAAAATATGTTTTCACATGCTTAAGATGTCTAATTGTTAATTTCTCCAATTATTATGTAATTTGAATTTTTTATAATTTAATTATTTAAAATTTGCAGGAGAAAGTCGATCTCTGGGAACTGGAAAGCAAACACAGGTTCTGCTATGTTAGAGCAGATTCAGCTGACGGAAAGGTAAAGAGCGTATAAGCAGAGCTGGAAGTAGGGTTATTGGAATATTTTTATTAATTTTGAATATCGAATTCAAAATTGATGAAAAAACATGACAAATAGAAAAGTTTAGCAAAACTGTTGACTTCTGCTGAACTTTTACTTACAGACTTTGTTTTATTTATCTGTATTTAAGATTTAAGAAATCGATTTATTTGATTTATTTATTAGATACAAGTTGTGGGTAGACGAAGTATCAGAAATGTTTGGAGGATTAGACATTTGTGCGGTGGAGGCCATTTGTGGAAAAGATGGGAAAGAAATGATCATCGAGGTAATAAAATAGAAATTTATTCAATTTCCAAACTAAGTTTGAATTTTTGATTCAGGTGAACGATTCTGCCATGGCTCTTCTGGGTGAAACTCAAGAGGAGGATCGACGGCAGATCGCCGATCTTGTTGTTCATAAAATGCAAACTTACTGCAAGCCGACCGTCGCGTGAGTGTTTCCAATTCTTCTGGGTGCAGATTCCAATTTTTAGTGAATTAATGCGATAAAATGATCAATACTACGTTACGAAATCTTTTATTTGGTTTTTTGAACTTTGTTACTGCAGTTTGAAAAGAGAATTTCATTAAATCTTGTTCTACTTGCAGGCAAGCCCAATCTCGCCAGAGCATTACTGGAGGATCTCAGAGTGGCTCTCCTGCTGAGATGGAGCGTACAACTTCATCTGATACTGTTGGAATGCCCACTCAGGGAACTCCAACCTTGCAACGAAGAGATTCGCAGAGTGAGTTTCCTGTTTTGATGAAAGAAATAGTATTTTTCAAAGATTAGGAATTTTCTCGTGCAAATGTGAGTTGAGAAAATGAAAATGTACAAGTTTAAGTTTTAAATTACATAGTACAGCGATTTCTTACTTGTAATGATAATTGAAGTGTAAAGAAAATCAGATAAAATAATGAACGAGAAAATTTGCAGTTTGATTTTTGTTTGTTAATTAAATTTGAATGGATTTTTTGAATTTTTTAGCTTCGCAATCGGGCATGACGCGAAGAGATTCGGAAACTTCAGAATCGCATGCAATTAGTGGTCGGCGAGCCAATGGTGAAAAAGAAGATTCTGATGATACCATGCGCAATTTGCGAAAAACGTTTGCTGGCATTTTTGGAGATATGTAATTGCCCTATCCTCCACCCACTTGCAGTAACTTAATTTTCTTTTGTGTGTATTGCTATTTTATTTATTAATTGAATTAATTAATCTATTTATTTATTTGTGTGTTGTTATTATTAACTAAGAAAGCCCAAATATTTTTTACTTTTTTTAAAAGTATTTTATATAAACATTTTATTATTATTTAATTCTATGTGATTACTTCCAATTTCCAGTTTTGATGTATATTTTATAATCCAACTCGGAGTGCCTTGGGCAAGTCACTGTGGATTATTCCCCAACTATGTTAATTCACTTAATTCAGTGGGGTGTAAAAGGAAGAATGTTACACATTTTCAACTCGATAACTGAATTTTATCCTTTTCTTGTAGTATTATTTAGTTGGTTCATATTGGTCATTGCAGTCGTACAATCTAAAATAAGAAACAAAAATAATCGCAAGGAATATTTTCACGCACATGCACAGAAATCTTACTGTTCCCAACATCTAATTTTTTAAAATATTTTTCAAATTATGGACAATACAGTATTCTAGTATAAATAATTCATTAAAAATAAATTCATTAAATCATTAATTATATTTGTAATACCCAGCATGTGCATAAATAAATTTTTACTGATAATTTTTTGATATAAAAGGACATTTTTACTTGTATGTCGAGGTATTCTTTAGATGAAAAGAATTACCGCAATTTGATGAATTTTTAATTATATTGTACGACTGTAGTGAAGTCCAATTTAGAGTTTAGATTTAGTGTAGTTTGGATTATGTATATAAATAAGATTTTAAAAAATAAGTAATGAAGTTTTGTTTTTTTGAAATTTTTGTTCAAAAATAAGAAAAATTAAAAATACAAGACAAACTCTAAATTATCACCTTAAGTGGATCTCGTGTGGTGTTATCTTTGAATCAATGCAAAAGTATTTGCAGAATTTTGCTCTAGTTGTTTTCCATGTTTTGAGAAAAGGCTAGTCGCCATTAGTAACGTTACTTTATCATCATATATTACTGTAATTGCTAAAGTATTATATACAGTAGATTTAATGAATTAGGGCAGGAAAATTCCGCCAAAAAATGTCGTATGCTTGAAAACAAATTTTAACACAAATATGTGTTGTATAAATGGAAAATATATTAAGGTATTGCTTATTACACCAAAAATAATCAAATGTTTAAATGTTTATTTATTCGTTAACTTTTGTAAATTGACAGTTTGAAAATTGTTAAATTGATTTGTTTTTTCTTTATTCCATTGTTTTTTATAATAAGTTTATGTAGAGAAGTTGCCATTATTGATTACCTCAATTCTTTGCTGTCACTTTGTTGTAAGCAGGAGTTTGTACAGGTGGCAACAGGTGAACTATTTGAACATTTATTTTCTCCTTTTAAATCCTTTAATGTCTTCGATTTCAGGAGTGTTTTTGGTTTTGTAAAACAACAACACCATTTCAGCATCAGTATTATATTAGAACATTTTACTATTGCTGTGGTTAAAGCTTTGAAATCTTGTTGTTTGCAACCTTTGTGTGACATTTGAAATTAAATAATAAATTGTGCAACCATTTTTTCCTCCGAATTCTTGACATTTTGTGGTGTTTGTCTGCATGTAAGAAAAGATTCAATCAAAAATGTATTCTCTTTAATGTTAGTAGTGTATACAAGGGCAAAAGTTAACTTTCAATTTAGAATTGGTGGCCATGATTAAAAGCAAACTGGAATGATTTTAATTCATCTTTGTATTCTACAAGGTTCAAGAATATTTTCATTTATTTGTTTTTATTCATTTTATTCATTTAATGTATTTTTCAATTGTAAATCATTTCAGTTTATTTTTAAAAAAAGTTCCACTTATATTTATTAATTATAAAAAACAGTGTTTCCTAAATAGTATTTCTGTAGAAAATTACATTAAAACAATTGAAAATTTAAAGACATTTTTATTATATTTTTCTCCTATTTTTTCAGCATCTTATGTAAGAATAGAGGAAGAGAGTTCCATGATAAAATTAAATTAGGAAACACTGCTCTTAACAATAAATCTGTCTATGCACTTGATGGCACCAATTTATTAAACTGAAATTCTTTTAACCCTTTAGATTGAAGATCTTATATTAAATGAACAATGTCATGTCAGTTGCACCTGTTGCGCCGTAGTAGCCAATCTATGGTGAATTAAGTGTCATTATCTTATTGCAATAATGTAATACTATAACAATAATATAACAATTAAAAATTACTAATACTGATGATGGAAGAGATTCTTATGTGATTAAATGTGTTATAATGCCAACTGTTTATAATGTGTTTATATTTATAAATCACCTACATCAGCGATTGTCAAGAGAAGCATGCATTGAAATATCAATGTTTTCACAGGTAATAGTTAATGAAATGAATGTTTTTATGTAGGCAAATTATCCAATCAAATATAAGTTAATTCAACATTAAAAAGAAAGTGTCATTGTCTATTGTTATTATTTTATTAATTGTAAACTATGTGTATAGATATTTTCTTACATTTACAAATAATTAATTTTTTGATTGAAGAGATAATGATAACCATCATGATTTTTGCAATGGTGGATCCAGATAATTTCTCTAGACGGGAGGGGGTCATGCATAAATTTTACAATAAATAAAATAAAATTTTAAATATTTTAATTACTCAAAAACTAAATAAAAAAATTTGCATTACAAATTTTTTAAAAGATAATTAAAACATTACAAAAAATTCTCTTCAATTTAATGTTTATGTCACTGGTACCCTACTTTCTCAAGGGGTGGCGATTGCTTCACATCGCGAACCCCCTGTATCCGCCACTGAAGGGAAAACTGAACCGAAATAGGTTTCAGTTATGATAATTAAAATTGTGTTACTAATAAAACTTGAATTAGAAATTGAATTAAGCTGAAGTAACGTAATATTGAGTGAATGTACATACTGGTACTGAAATTTTTTAGAAATTTTCTACCATTTCATGAAATTGAAGAGTAGAGAGAATTCCTAGAGGCATGCGATAAATGGGCCGCAGAATACGGTATTTTCTTATTCAAAAATTGTGCACATCTATTCCCCCCCCCCCCCACTTATGGAGAGAAATCATAAACAAAATATACATTCATTTATGGAACAGAGTGAAATATTTAGTTGTAAACAACACAGTAAAATTTAAAAATAAAAAGTTGTATGTCTCCTCTCGGATATAGGAATAGAAAGTTAAAACTGAGAATTGTAATGTTCCCTCTTGACTGCTGTAGTACAAACGAGTCACTACCATCTAGTGACAAATGAGTATACTACATAAATTACTACAAAAAAGGATGAAGAACGCATTATTATATTAAATTATGGCATCAAAATTAATTTGATGAATATTAAAAATTAAAAAAAAATTCGAAAAACAGCAGTGTAAAATTCTTAACAAATATTTAATTAAATATTTTAAGAAAAAAAATATTTTACTTGAAATGTTTTAAACCATAAGTTTTATACAAAAAACACAAATAAGAGAAACTGGTTTTTTTTTTAAAAAAATCTTTTATGTGACGTATAATTCCCAAAGAATAGGCTGCATAATTCAACCACAGCGTTGTCAAGTCTTTTCACTAACCTACTACGTCATTGTGCATGCGCAGACAAAAAAAACTGATCGTGAGCTGGTAGCGCCATCTCAAAAGCCACCTCCAATCCGTTAGTCATTCGTTTGTCAGATGATTTTCTAGTTTTTCAGCTCAACTTGCCGAAGAAATGGATGAGGAATACGACGCTATTGTTCTCGGAACTGGCTTAAAGGTAATCAATCGTTTTATTTTGACAATAAATTTAATGAAAATCGCCAGCAAATAATACCGGTGTCTGTCAACTCAAGTCACCATTTTGAAAAGCGTTGAAGGTAAAACGAGCTAAAATTATGCGTCTAAACCACCTTCCACGGTAGATTTCTAAATGAATATCCCAAACGCATTAATCGATACTAAATAACGCTAACGATGAAATAAAACCGAGCTTATGATTATAACCGTATGGAAGTTCTTTTGTATTAAGATTTTCTCCTGTGAACTTCCTACCACTGTACATATTTTAAATTTTTTTCTTCATTATCGTTACTCATCACACAAAAAATCGCAACCAATCGTTTGTTTATTTTGTTTTTAATTTATCTTTGAGCAATTTTAATATGTATAAACATTTTAAAATAATTTCTTTTTCTTTTGTATTTTCTAGGAATGCATTTTGAGTGGAATGTTATCAGTCAGTGGGAAAAAGGTCCTCCATATTGACAGAAATAAGTATTATGGTGGTGAAAGTGCGTCAATTACACCTTTGGAAGAGGTAAAAATACACGTTTAAATCTGTAAAAATTTAGGTATTAATTTTTCTTAATTTTTTTAAAAATTTTTATTAATAGTTATTTACTAAATATGCGCTACCAGTTCCGTCAGCGGAATATGGTAGAGGTCGCGATTGGAATGTCGACTTGATACCGAAATTTCTAATGGCAAATGGTCAATTGGTAAAATTGCTTATTCACACGGGTGTCACCAGATATCTAGAATTCAAATCAGTTGAAGGAAGCTACGTGTACAAAGGTGGCAAAATTGCTAAGGTTCCAGTCGATGAAAAGGAAGCCCTTGCTTCAAGTAAGTTGAATGCTGTTACAGCGATTATTATTTAGTTTGTCTGGTTAAATAAAAGGCTCGATTTACAAACACAACAGATAAATTATGTTAAGAAAAATCGAAATTACAGGTGATGTACCAACGCGTACACGAAAGAAATTAGATTTTTAATCCTCTTAATAATGCTTCCGAACTTGATTTCATCTGGGAAATCAAGGGGAAGAGAATTATTTGTCCAAGTTCAACATTTATTGTTAGATGTTCTTAATGAAAGAATATTTAATATTAAAATTTGAATATGGAATAAAGAGTGAGCAAGAATTTTTCAAATTTTTTTTTTGGATTTTAGCTTATTTGTATTTAAATTGAGAAAATAATTTGAACTATAAACAGGTCATGATTAGCTGATTATTTTATTTTATAATATTTGATTTAATGTGTGAATCATGCCTTACATCAAGGTAAGTATTACATTTGATAAATGATGGTGACTAATCTACCAATATTTTCTATTTGGTATCGTCTTCTTATTGATTTTTGAGGGGTTTTGTGTGAATTAATGAGTACACCTAAGCTTGTTTTGCGTTTTTGAAGTTGCATTGATTTGGGTTTGTTCTAAAGTATCTTGGGTGGTAACTAACAGGGGACATAAATTGCTATAATTCTCTTTGCATTGTTTCAATTTGCATAATGTTTTTTGGAATGTATCTGTGACGCAAAGCAGTCACAGATGTATTGGATAATATTTTTTCTTATTAGTTCATTCAAATTGAATTGATTAAATTTATTATATTTATTCAAAAAAACAAGGGAAATTTAAATTTTTTGTATCTTAAATCTGATTACTAAGCATAAAGGTGATTTTCAACAGAAAAATCCTCCTTTTAATTCAAAGGTTTACATTTTGGCTATTGAACTAATACCAGGTTAGAAAAATAAATATAAAACATCACCTACATGTTTTCTTCTATATATTTGACAATTTTATAGAATTTATAAAAATTATTAAAAAGTTATTTCAAAAATTAATTTAATATTCGTGCTCTTTAAATTATTTAACTTAAATTGCATTTTGACTTTTTTGTTACTTCCTGCATTGATGATGTGAAAATTGTAAAAAAAGGAAAAAAATGTGTGATATTGATTAAATTGAAAAAATAGTATTCATTCTTTAAAGAATTTTCTGCTTTAAATTACTTGAAATTTGTTGTTGCATCAGAGACAAAAGCAAAATGAAAAAATACATTTTTCCATAAATAAATCGGTTAAATATCGATAAAAAAATATTTTTAATGTAGCGATACATGATCTGGCAACAACTATATTGTGTTGCAAGATTATATTAATGTGGGAACGTTGAAGGCTTCTAATGCATTGAAAATGTTATCTTGAGTTGAGTTGATCACTCGCACTGAGCAGAGAAGTGTGATCAGCTTACCAATCTAGTTAAGCCTACTTGTAGATGGAAATGCTTGATTCTCAGCTCAAATGACACCAGAAGAAACCTCGTTATAATGTCGACTATAGCGTATAACTGAACACGCAATGCTTTGATGATTAGCCGATCATGTATAGAGAGGTTTAATGAAGTTTGATGTTTACTCATATTTCCAGAAACCAAATAAATTACCCGCATTTTACAATGGGTATTTAAAAAATGCTTTTTTGTGTATTTTGTTTCAAATCACTGGCAAAGTGTCGGTTGAAAAAATTCGAATTTGAATGATTTAACAAATTAAGTTTTAATTCAATATTTATGTCATAATTTCTGCTTTTGTGAACATGATTTGAAATGAAAAACAATGAATGCAATTTCACTTGTGTTTATATTGGTTTAGTAGGTCAGAACGCTATTTTTTTGATAACTTCACTGATTATGTAAGTTTATTAGTATACGTGTTCGCAATCTTTCTAATTCGGATTGTGTTAAACTAACACAATCCGAATTAATGTACTACTAAGCACTTTTTTGAGTGTGCAAGCATTTGTGCGTGATAAATAAACCTAAATGCAAGCGCGTTATTGCTTTATGAATAATGCAATGAATAGCGTGTAAATGGACATGGACGTTGAGTATAAGTCACTGGAGGTAAATTAAATGTAATATAGACTCTCATTTTCAGTTTTAATTTAGCTAGAAGATATTTTTGAAAATACGAAATATAATCCCATAATTGAATAGGTTGTATGAAATTTGAGTAACAAGTGTGCGTTAGGGTTAGATTTGCGTAATAACGAGGATTTGATGTGTGCTATTGTTTACATCTGACTTTAAAATTAAAAATTATTAAAAACAAATGATCAAAATAGGTATGATTTTTTTAGAGATTTAAGTTAGAAATAGTGAATTTTTCTTTGTGTTAGAGGAAAAATTTGCAGTAGCTATGTTGGCTAGCCCAGAAAATGGTCATTAAAGAGTGTGCAACACAGGACTAAGATAGTTTTATCTGCTGATAAATTTTTATTGATTTTGTTTAGATGATATCATATAATGAAGAAACTGATTAAATGGTTGTGAGTTCTGTAATGAAATGTAAATAAAATGTTTATAGCAATGAAAATCGACAAAGAAATATCGATGAATCAATATTATTCGTACAAACAAGTGCACAAATGAAATTATTGTTTTGAATATCACAAATCAGCAACCAGGTTTTAAACGTTGGTTGTACTATAGTAAATGTATTTTCGGTTATTTTGATGTGTTAATTATTTGTATATAAATTGATTACTTTTGTGAATCCAAATTAATTACGTATTGCAGTTTGAGTAAACAGTTTTCCCCAGTAGAGCGGCCATTTTGGCCCATTTAAAGGCTTTTTATTGAGAGGGGGACTTTGTAGGCGAAGTCAAAAGGCAACAACCCCTAGTAAGGGATATGACTTCATAAATAATTATTTATTTTCGACCCACTTTTTCTACCAAGGACCCCTCTTTACTGAATGGTCTATAGCCATGGCTGTTAATGCTTTTTACTCATAAATCATGCAATGTTGCACTTCAAAATCTAAATAACGTTTTATTGTTAAATCATTAACTTTTTTCGATGGGAAATTTATTTAGTATGTTTAGTAAAAAGGGAAAAAATTGTTAAAATACTCAATTTTGCTCTTAAATTGATAAACCACTAGTCACTAGTATCTTGAAATTATTGCAGAATTTGTATAGATTTTTTAAATTGAAAAAAATAATCTCATATCTGGTCGAATACTTTCTCCTAAATTACTTTTAAAGGGAATTGGCGATTTTTTTTCTGTATTTCAACTTTAGTGAAGCTATGTTACAGCACATTCAGAATATAATTATTATTTTCTTTATTTTAAAGATATAAATTAAAAAGATGGAAGTGAGATTTAAATGTTAATGCGCACTGTACACACAAATTGTGTTTATATCTTGAATACCATTAACAGATCACTTTTGCTTTTTGGGCATGTACAGAAATTTGTAAGAAATAAATTTGGATGATTTGTACTCGTTGAATTCTGAAAATTATTTTGCATTTTTGGAATTGAAGTGCATTCGTCAATGAAATAGGTACTTTATTTGCAGAAATAAGATCTTCGTAAATGTTTGGGTATATGAGTTTCTTTTGAAATTTTCAGACTTAATGGGTATGTTTGAGAAACGACGCTTCAAAAATTTCTTAGTCTACGTTCAAGATTTTAGAGAAGATGATCCTAAGACATGGAAAGACATGGATCCTAAAACAACAAACATGGAGGAAGTGTATAACAAATTTGGACTTGATAAAGATACGTGTGATTTTACTGGTCACGCACTTGCTCTTTATCGTGATGATGAGTAAGTATGAAAATGTGTGTTTGTTTATTTTTATTTATTTCATGATATATTTTAGTTATCTGCAACATCCAGCGATGGAAACCATTCGTCGTATTAAACTTTACAGTGATTCTTTGGCTCGTTATGGTAAAAGTCCTTACCTATACCCACTTTATGGTCTTGGTGAATTACCACAAGGTTTTGCTAGGTACGATTAAATTTATTGCTTTGTTTTTTGTTTCCAAATTAAAAAGAATGAAGTTTGTTTAATTTTTTTATTTTTTAACTATTGTTTTTATAGACTTAGTGCTATTTATGGAGGCACATATATGCTCGATAAA
Organism: Geophilus carpophagus; assembly: GCA_034687075.1. Taxonomy (NCBI): domain Eukaryota; kingdom Metazoa; phylum Arthropoda; class Chilopoda; order Geophilomorpha; family Geophilidae; genus Geophilus; species Geophilus carpophagus. The sequence goes on from JAQFZN010001306.1 coordinate 13,355, forward strand.
CCAATTGATGAACTTGTGCTAGAGAAAGGAAGAATTATTGGTGTTCGCTCTGGAACAGAAATTGCTAAGTGCAAGCAAGTTTATTGCGATCCTTCGTATGTTATGGATAGGGTTAAAAAAGTTGGAAAAGTAAGACTTTTTTCGATTTTTTTTTAATTTAAATTAAATTTTTGATTTTAATTTTTATTTAGGTTATTCGCTGCATTTGCTTATTGGATCATCCAATTCCCAATACGAAGGATGCATTGTCGTGTCAAATTATCATTCCTCAAAAACAAGTTGGCAGAAATTCTGGTATTGTTGATCAATTTTTTTGCGATGCTATTTTGATTGTTAATTTTGATTTTGTTTTATTTTAAAATAGACATTTATATTTCTCTTGTGTCCTACACTCATCATGTTGCTGCCAAGGATTATTTTGTTGCCATGGTGAGCACTACTGTTGAAACTGAAAATCCGGAGCGTGAAATTAAGCCTGGGATGGATCTGCTCGGTCCAGTTAAACAGAAGTAACTAAATATATAAACATATTACGATTATTTTTTAATTTAATACTATTTTTAGGTTTGTCTCGGTGAGCGATTTGAATGAGCCAACTGATGACGGCTTAGAAAGTCAGGTAAATATTTGGAGTAGATATTCTGGGCACTACAGTTACATGCACAGAATATTCTTTTAAGAAAATTTTCTAAAATATTTCATGAAAGTATTTTGGCGTTTAACAGGTGTTTATTTCTAAATCGTACGATGCTACATCTCATTTCGAAACAACTTGTTTGGACGTACTTGATATATTTCGACGTGGAACAGGTGAAGATTTTGATTTTTCAAAAGTAAAACATGACTTGGGAGACGAACAAGAATAAAAATAACAAAATCAAGTTATGTAAACCTTCCTTAAGTCTCTATATAATTTCCTGAGTGCTATCAGCATGTTGTAACTTTACTGATCTTTTGTGGGCCTGGCTGGCCAAATTTAAAAGACTGACCCATACATAAGTATTCTTCATAAAAGGGGGGGTTTTAGGAATGGTGGAGGAGGAATTAATTGGTTGATTGAATCTGAATTATAAGACAAATAAAGTGATAAAAATAAATTGACAATTTTGCTGTTAAGAATAAAAATTGTTTTATTGTAATACGTTTTGACATTTATAAGCCAGTTTGTGAAGTCGCGTGGACATCATATCTGATACTGTAACACAAATGATTTGAAGCTGTAAAAATCGAAACAAATGTTAGTATTAATACTTGTAACTTGAAATAGCATTCAAATTTAGTGGGAAAACCAAATTATGTTCACTGTTTTGTGCCCCTTTGTATCGAATTTTATGCACAATATAAGTGGCGGTTTTTTTTCAGTTGCTAGGTTTATGAAGCTAATTTACGGGACCACGTATTTTTTTTTTAAGTATAAGTAAATTAAAAATACATATAAAAAAAATTTGTGATTACTTTCTGTTTGTTACCAGCTAAAAATTAATAGCTTAAAATACTTGCTTTATTACAAACATTGTGCTTGTGTATCGATATATGTAAATACTTAGTGAAAATTGGAAAATAAAAACCTGGAAAAAAATTAAAGTGAATTTTTGGACTATCTCGTTTATACTGACTTGCTAACAGATTCAGTACAATTTTTAGGCTTTTTTTTTCTTCTACTTTTTTTAATCAGTTTTAATTTTTGTCACTAGATAGCGCTAATTTTACTAAAATTAGCGCCATCTAGTGACCAAATTTTAAACTAATTTTGGCGATGAAATTTTTTGACCTGACATCTAGTGACAAAATTGGAACTAAAAAAATTTAGCACTTGTAACTTCTCTTGAATTATGTAGTTCCAATTTCTGTCACTAGATGTCAGGTCAAAAAATTTTATCGCCAAAATTAGTTCCAAATTTTGTCACCAGGTAGAGCCTTATTATTAATTTGCCAGTGCAACACAGTCACTAAAATTCAGGTAAATTTCAATGTCTATTTGCTTTCTCTGTCACTAGATGGCACAACATTATTATATAGAAAAAAAAAGCAAATACTGTACTGTGATTATTTTTGATCTTTAATAAAATGTTAAAACTAATCATAACACTTACATTTTTAAATTAATATTATCCGTCATCCTAGATTTTGTGATATAGAACATTCGAAAAACAAATAAAGAAAATACAATTAGTATTTACCACAAATGGCAAGAATAAACTTTTAATATCCAGAAGAAACATTGCAAAGTTATCTACAAAAACATTTTCAACGTATCAATATATACAAAAATAATAAACATCAAATTGTGAAATTACAGGAAAAAAAGTTTCAAAACATCAACTTGTGATGATTATAGAGAACTGTTATTTCAATATTTTTATTATAATAATTCTTTGGAATAATAAATTCTTTTAAAACAATCAACTACAGTTTTGTTTAAAGTTTTAAACAATTTAATCTTTCATTTCCCATTATTCATGTAGAAAATCAATTTAAGTTGACAACAAGTTCCATATGAGCCGAACAATTTCATAACTTCATTCCTACATTTCTCCCATATTCTTTTATTATAATATATCAGAAATTCGATTAACCTGTGATGTAAAAGTCATGGGTAATAATGTGTGATAAAATAATATAAATCCAAAAGTTAAGAATGCAACTAGCAATAATGTACTAGAGGGTAGAATGCAAACAGAAACAGAGCAGTCAGATAGAGTGTCCGAGTTCATATTGCATTGACCCTAGAAAATATGCAAAACAAATTTTACAAACACATCAAATATTATTCGTAAATTTGTTTACTTTAACGAATGGATCACCAGTTTTCCTGAGATATTTCTCTGTAAAATTAGCAGTCTCTTCGTTACATATTTTTCGGGCTGTATCCACTGAACACTGCAGAAATCCTGTATATGCGCTTTAAAACAAAATCTTATTAAAAATTCAGTTTTTCTCCAAATTAATAACTGAAGATTATAGACTTATTATTAAAAGAATAAACTGAAAGCATAGAAAAATTTAATAAAACAAAATATAAACACTGAATCGCCCAATCCAAATTTGATTTGGCGATATAGAAAACCTGAAATTGTAATTATTATTGATTCAATGTCATGTACAATTCCCTTTGCAATATCTGCAATGAAAAATTATCAAATTAAATATTAAGAAATACGCTAAATTTAAACCCATATCACCTCTTTTGAAATTGTTAAACATTTAAATCTAACAAATCCCAAAGAGATGGAAATTGATGCAAAAACTTCAATTTTTACAAGATAAAACTGCTCAATATCAAAAATTCATAAAGTTCTCAAAATTGTTGAGTAAACTTTTGTGACATCACTTACATACAGTGTTTATGTAGATGTCTTATTTCACAGCTTTATTTTTCTTTTAACTAATTGCTGTTCGTACAAGTGGTATATGTACTTGTTGATTCTAACAGTGCCAATCAAAGTAGTGGTTTTATGGTTTTCTCTAACAACAGAAAATGGTAGGCAGTCGCGGTCAAAAGTGCATGATCGATCACTAAGACACGTGTGAGTACGTGACCCCTAGGCACCAAATTAAAGCCACGTGTTGTCTCTTATCTTTCACTTAACTTGCTTGTTCACT
>JAQFZN010001307.1:0-16954 GCA_034687075.1 Geophilus carpophagus
TACTATTAGTAATTATTGTCTCAAAAAATTATTTTTAAAATTGGTGAGTATCTTATAGGTACCTTCCCCTTGTAAGTCAAAAACATTTTCTCCTACTAGAGATAAAAACAATTGTTTCCTAGTATTTTCATCCTTAATTCCACATAAATTCGTATAATTTTGAAAATGTTCTGTTCAAGAGACCCATTGCTCGGTATTATTGCCTTTAAATGGAGCTAATTGAGCATAGAATTGTTGCAACATTGTTGGCTGAGGTATTGCTGCAGCGGAGAATGTCTCGGGTGATGGTGGGTAATTCATTGTTAAAAAAAATATTTAATTTGGAAAAAATTTATCATTACCTAATACCCTAATAAACAGGTATAATTAAATTTTTATTATTACCTGTATTTTTTTAATTACCTGTCCAGTTGAGGTGTCTCTCTCTAATAGAGATACCCCTTAAGTGGTCCAGGAGGCCTAAATGCCTCTAAGCTAAAAAGGGGAAAAAACTAAGTTTAAAAATATTTAATATTGCCCTAAAACAAATTAAAATTTTTAAAATTTTACCCTAACTGATCCTCTAAGGCCAGACTTTAATCTTTGCCTATTTTGCCAATTTCCTATCTATTCTTAAAGTAAGCAAAAATTTAAGCTAGACCAGAGCAGACTGGCCTTATGAAGGAGGTTTGGAATGCCACCAGTAGGCCCTCCTACTCTAACTTTAACTATTAAATAAGCATGCTCATACCTTTTCTTATCTTTTCTTTACTTAAACTCTTTTGTCCTCTTCTTTAGTCCTAAGCCTTGAAAATTTACCTGGAAGATTTGCCCTTAAACCTGAAAAAAAAAGAAAATCCTAATTAATAAAAATTCATTTAAAAGTTCTTTATTGGAACATTACTTACCTTATTTTTCTTTCTGTTCGGGCGCCAATGTTAGATATTTAGGTTCCTTTTCCTTTAGGGCCTAAACAGGCGCTAAGGAAAAGCTTAAGAAAGAGGCTGTCTGTTTTCTCTCACACTACTGTAACTGTATCCTGAAATATAAATAAAATAGAATAGATATTGTTAATCATGGTAAATTAGCCTCTTCCTATTTAAATTTTTGGAGTTAGTTTAGATTAATGCCTGTCAACTGGGTGAACAATTTTGGGTCAACGAGGCTATTTCTTACCTTGCAAACACGTTGGCATGTTCGAAACACCCGAAAAGTGAATATTTATCATTGAAAACGATGCTCAAAGTTGCAGATTGCAAGCTGTGTGTGCATGCTATTGGCTATTGCTGTAGCTGCACTGCTGCTGATCGGCACCACCTAGTGATAGTTTTAATAATTTCCTCCTCAATTCCCACAAAACCAGCTTCGCAGCTGAGAAACCCCAAACTGTATGTTCTAAAGGGGGGGGGAAAGTGAAAAAACCAAAGAAAAAAACCCTCAGAGAATTTGGCCTTATTTTGCCATTTTGTTTATGTTTTGAGGTTATCAAAACTATCACCAGGTGGCGCCGATCGCAGGCACACACTGCCTGTAATGAACAACTTTGACAATCGTTTTCAAGGATAAATATTCACTTTTCGAGCATTATTCACGTGTTCGCAAGGTAAGAAATATCCTTGTTGACTAAAAATTGTTCGCCCAGTCAACGGGCATTAATCTAAACTAGGCCCAAGTTTTTAAAAAGTTATAGTAAAATAAACTTTTCTTACTTCACTACGTATAATGATGGTCGCTGTTAACATCTGCCGTAATTCTGGTATTATTCAATATTATTGCAAAATAATGCGAACGTAAAAAATAATGGAATGTTGTTTTACCTATTTATACTTTAATTCCTAGATTATCGTGATAAACTTAATCTAGGTGTTAAATCAAAGCTAATGTCAGACGTGAGGAACAGTTGTGGATACAACTGCCAATTGCCCGGTTCAAGAAGACCGAGGCTGGGCTGGTCAATGTTAATTTTATCCCTGCCGATATCAACTTGTATCCAGCCCTATAGAGCAACATGGATAAACTATAATAAAATATAAATTTTATTTACGTTATCTCTTACTTTTGGAATTTATACTATAAACACATACTAATATTTAAATTCATAATTCTACTATTGATATAAACAAGTACTACGTGTTATAACGTATCCAAGAAATTGTAACTCTGACACAGCTTTTGCAAACCAAAATAATGATTAATTCTTAAAATAAAATAAAATAGTTAACAAAAACCTAATTTATTCTTTTTTGTGGTTGACGTTTAGCTTTTTCAAATTGTAATCAAAAAAAATTTCTCTCAAAAGTTGCCATGTATTTTTGAGTAATTTGATTAGAGTTCTTAAACCTGAAGAATATTTAATGTTATATGTATAAAATAAATTAGTTCTTATAATCAATTTCTTCTAATTCATCAGTATTTAAATAATTCTGTAAAAATGTGACGTCTTTTTGGACACCTGTCCCGAGGCTGTCACTTGACATGGACCAACCACTAATAGGTCAACCAGGAGGTCCCGCCTCCCAATCACGTGACCCCTTAATTCTTTAATTTCCCATGCTGAGGCTCAACCAGTCCAGTGTTCGGCACCGACCAGAGAGTGTCTCTGGTCTGTGGTCGGACCAGCGATTGAGACCTGTGCAGTTCAGGAAAGAGATGAGTCTCCCCTGGCTAGCTTTGATGCCGACGAAATCATCTTATTTGGGCCTTTCCGATAAGTCCCTTTGTGGCAATTGATTGACCTAAACTCCATGTTTAAGAACCACGAAACTATTTTACATCATCATGACTCGTCAATCATATGATGAGTCATGGAGTGAGGACTCAGGATTACGCTGATTGTCAGCAGCACAATAATACGGGTTGAGAGGTCTGCGAGAGATCTCTTTAATTAAGCATAATAAAACACTTTATTTACTTGACTCATGCCTAAGTCTCTTATTAGTGCCTGTTCCTTCTTGCCACCTGATTTGCTCCAAACATATCAGATGGTCTAAAAGGCAATCACTAAAACTTTGATTAATTTTTTAAACAAAATTTTAGCAAACGTCAATAGTTTTATAGCATCACTATATTCAGAACTCTCGCACAGTGAAATTTCCAAATTTATACCATATAGCTCCCTAGCCTGAACAAAAAAAAAAAAAAAAACAGAAAAAAATATCTAAGATAATCATGAAGGTGATTCAATTGCTTCAAAAAAAATGCCTTATAAAAAATAAATAATGTAAAATAATTTTAAATATGTCCTCATTAAGCATGAGTTTGTTTTGTTTAACAGTATCACACGATTCCACATACGTCATAATGATGGCAACTTTTGAAAATGTTCTAACTCTTTCCAGTCTAAATTATCAAGTGTTGAGAACAACAAAGCGTGCTGATCAAGTTGGCATAAAAATGCTCTATCATGCATGACGTCGCCGCTGACACGTCGCCGCTGACACGTCGCCACCGAAACGGCCGCAAATCGACACGCCGTAGGTAGTTTTTACTATAGTCCTGTAAATTCAATTATATTAAATATTAATTTTTCAATAATAAATTTTATTTTCTTGTTTTTCATGTCAAATAGTGATGAATGAATCATCTGACAGCATCACCTGAACTTCCTCAGCAATATTTTACGATTATGTTTACAAGTTACACTGTGTTGTGTCTGAAAATAAGGAAATAAAATTTATTTTCATAATTATACTAATAACACTACATATACCATTACATAGCAATTAATAAATAATTCTCGATCATTGACTGAGTTCTGACGAAACATCAAATCCATATTAGAATTTAATACATAAAAAACTTGTGAAACATTGCTTAATTATTCTATATTGTTAATAATTTAACTTGACATATATTTAATTTAATTAATTCAGTTGCATATTAGATTTTAAAGTATTAATTTTTCTTGTTATCGATGTCAAATAAACTTCCTCAGAAATATTTTACGATTATGTTTACAAGTACTGTTGTGTGAGTAAGAGGAAATAAAATTTATTTTTTTAATAATAATAGTAAAATTACAATCAGTAAAAGCTAACGGAAATGACACATTGACTTGATTATGAAAAACTCGTTTTTAACCATCAAACGCCAAATACAATGATTTTTACATTTGAATTAGTAATAAAATACAAAATAATTAATAAATTGTTGATTTTAACTTTCTTTTAATTTAATTTGATGAAATACTAAAATAAATCAAACCAAATAAATTTCTGTATTTTGTGGAAGTGATTTTAGATGGCGCTGCTGTGTATAGTTGTTCGATGACGTAATTAAGAGCTTAAAGTAGATCTGTTAGCTACTTCACGGTAGAAAAAATTCAAGTACATCTACATAAATTGCTAAACAAATTTTAAAAATTGACTAAGCTAAATTAATTTTTTTATAATTTGAAAAAGTAAATAAAATATTAATTTAATTTTAATTTTTTAAATTCATACAAGTGGTTAAATTTAAATTTAAAATGTTAACAACAAATAATAAAAATTAAAAATTAAATCCTTCACAAAGAAATGATAAAATTATTAAGTTCAAAGAAAATAATTTAAAAAAAAAATTTAATTAAATCAATTCCAGAAAATCTAAAAACAATATATTAAATTAAGATTTTTTTTGTACAAAAAAAAACTTGACAATTCTAAAAATGAGTAATGGAATTAACAATAAAAAGAAAGCAGGAAATTCTGAAATTGTTAAAACGCCAGTAAAAAACAGTAGACTGACAAGTAGCTGGACAATTTGTAGAGGGTTCGCGACCCCCTTGGACAAATCTCATTTACCCAAGTGTTCAAAAAAGGAGAGTGATGACTTGACCTCTAACCTTTACCAATGTCTACATCTTTTTTATCCCTCCCCACAATCCAATGCCAACCTAAGTGAGTGGATAAATGGGAACAACTTACACAAGTCCACTTTATCTTAGACATCACCAGATTAGTTACTTAAGTTTTACTGAAACATCTGGAAAATACTTTCAACCAAATTGTCTTTTCTTCATTAATTGTGTGACATTTTGCTTTGTTTCACAATTCACAATCTAATTAAAGTGCTTTTACCAGTTAAAGGAAAGAAATAAAAAGTAAATTAGTTCTATTTTATATATTCTTATTTATTTTATTAGTTTATTTGTATAAATCAATGTTGTTAATGTTATTAAAACGTGTGCAAGGACTTTAAAATAAAAGTGCTGTGTTCACTAGGAAAATCTACTTAAACACGGATCATTTGTCCTAATCAAAATAAACTGGAGATTATTTGAAACATCTGCTAATGTTAATTTTTTTATTGTGTTATACGATTTTTTTGTAATAAATAAAAAAAAATTAGAAAAATAGTGCATCTGGTCAAACTTATACCAAAATTGCACTTCATCTGGTTATTATCAACATTTATTTTTTTAATAACGGACAAAGTTCAAATGTTGAAGAAATCATGTAGCACAGATTCATAGGAATTTTCACATTAATTAATTTTAGTGTGAAGGAAGTTGTGTTTGTTATTTTGAAAATAGTATTATAATTTTGACATATTTATGCCATTGTGACTCACTCTAGTGAGAACTTTTCAAATGTAGAACAGGAAAATAAAAATCGTAAAAAACAAAATACTTCCAACATTAGCAATTTCCGGATATCTAAATGATATAACTTTATATAAAGTTGTAATATTAGGTTCCGTAATTAAATAAATAAAATTTTATGTACTAAAAAAAAATCAAAACTATAAAAACAAATAAAAAGAAAATTAAAAAAAAGTCATATAATTAAATGAATTTGAAATAAATAAATAAAACAAGATAATTTAATTAAATTTCCACACATCAAAACAACATTAAAGTAACCTGTAATTAGTGTACAATATGATTTAGCGCTGTCCTGTAGGAAAATCCGGAAACAGTTGAAAAAGAAAAAAAAATTCAGTTGACGTCATTCTGTGCATTTGAGTGAGTTTCGACACGCGCCACAGTCACTCGTCTTGTGTTTTTTTTTTCTAAAGGATTAGCAGTTTACCCATTCATTTAATCAACATGCTTGACTGACCATTGAAGAAAATTACTTTTTCTTTCCTTAACCATTCATCAGACGGACATTTTCCACGGCGTGTTGGCCAAATGATTCCTCGGCCGGTTTGAGCCGTCGCTTTGGCCGAGAAATGCGCCCAACTTTCCGCATGGTGAGTTTCTAATTTGACCGTTTATCATGTCTTCTAATTTCATACAATTATACGATTTTATCACTTCATTATATAATATACTATTTTTAATTGCACTTATTTTTAAAACTTCATTTCATTACCATTTTACCAAATGAATAAATAAATTTTAACTGAATTTTAAAAATTCTCAATTTTTCAATTGAAATATTTCTATTTATTAAAATGGAATATATAAATAAATAAAATGTGGGAGGTTAATAACAAGTTAGTCCTTTAAAAGAAATATATAAAAAATGATTATTGGTCTCATTTGTCCTAATAACCTTGAAATGAGATGCGTTTTCGACCTTTTGTGTTCAAACTGGTAGTTTGGCACTATAAAATTAAGGTAATTTCAACTTTTTCCATTTTTTTCTATTATTTATATTTTTTCTTTTATCCAAACTACATTATATTATAATACAATTATAGTTGTTGTAAACATACAATCAACGAATCAAAGATCAAGCAAATAAAAGTAAGTTGTAGTAAGACATAAAACAAATTTTTAACGTTTTAGCGTTGATTGCATTTAAGTGCATTTATATACATAAATAATAATAATAATAAATAATAAAATTTTATTATTTAAAAAATATTTATTGTATTTTCAATTTTTTCGAACTGCTAACCTTTATTTTGACATTGATGTATAGTGTGAATCCTTTTATAAAAGCGGTATAATAAACAAAACGATAAAATTTATGGCAAATTGAAAAGGAGACGAAAGATAATCCTGATGATAATTCGTTTTTTTTAAATCAACTCAGAGTAAATTACATTTATTAGATTTGTGTGGTTGAGGGCCCCCCACTTGTTTATCTAATAGGAAAATTACTATACATTCCATTCAAGTTTTTTTATTTTTATATTTTTCTTATATTATCTGTAACAATTATTTTTTTTATAACTTATTAATACGATTATAATTATCCCATTAAATTAATATTAACATTCAGTAGCAATTTACATATATTACATTTTATTTACTTTTTTTCTTATTTTTAATACATTTTTATTACTTAAATAAAAATATAAAAATATTTTAACTTAATTTTTTGTCTGTTTTAACGGATTAAATATTCAAACAACTTGTTTTAATAGCTTTTTTTCTAATCAAATGCCCTGTGATGATAAAAAGTAGAATTTGTTTAGTAAACATGGTAGTTTATTAAATACATTTTATTACATAAAAATATTTAAATAAACTCGCCATAGTGCAAACAACATCATAAACTGTAATAATAGAAAGAAGTCCCTCTGGTGGCGTTTAAGTGTAACTAAAATAATAAAAATAAGAAACATGTGGGTTAAAAAAGTATACTGAGTGATTAGTTTCTTTCTTGCTTTTGATCAAAAATGGCAGACACCTTTAAGCTTCATTTATTTTGATAAATTGAAAATGTAAATTAAAAAAGATAAAAGTTCTAACTATAACTTGGCCATCATGGTGGTCTGAAATTTCTAAATCTTAAAGTTAATTTTTTAATGAATAATTTTTAAAAAAATATAAAACCTGGACATATTTTGTTTAAAACACAACAAAACACAATAAAACTTAATAAAACACAAGAAAACTAAATAAAACTCAAGAAAAAACAAGAAAAAAACGAAATTCAGTTAGGCCTAGCTGAAATTCTCTTACATAAGAAACGAATGTTGAAAAACGTTGGTAATTAATCACCATTATCCAATGAATTCATTGATAATTTACGACTATTAACTAATTCATATTTAAAAGCATTTCTACTACTAAACAATGCCATGATCTTATAATGCAAAATTTGTTTAAGTGAAATCAATTGTTGAGATTTGTTGCTTGGGGATGACGTCATTGATGAAAAAGTGTGGGAAGAGGGTATATTACAGTTATAATTCTTGTATGACACCCATGATTTATAGCTAATATTCTGCAGAGACTCATAAAAAGCTCATTTAATAATTTTCTGGCTCCATTTGTCTTCACTTTGTGTTTTTCTTTAATATTATTTAAACTAATGGCGGTTTTAATACAATGGGAAAGTTTAATAACGTTTAGGCCTATTGAGTTTTTTTCCTTTTTTATTCCTGTACATGCTACACACGTATTACTTCACTTTGAGGTTGTCAAAACTCACATTTGGTAGGGTAGAACCAGGAAAAGGTGTTATTTGTACAAGACCCACTTCTAACAGCTATTTTTTTAAAGTAAAAATAAAAAAGACAAGTTATTTCAATTAAAGTGAAGTTGATGTACTCGCACTTTAATTGGTTTAAAGCATACACGTGTTTTAGGCCTATGTACTAAAAAATTAAGCTTAAATTTACACTTTTTTTGTTAATTTTGATTTAATAGGAAGTTGTGAGCTTCATTTAAATGTGTGTTTATAATTATATGCAATATTTACATTAATTGTAGATTAATTGCGAAAAAAAGCTGCAAATTTTATTGTTATGTAAAATATACATATGTAAATAATAATCAACATATTTGACCTTGTAATGTTTTATTTTTAAGATTTATTTCTATTTTATCAATCTATTAAAAGAATAAGAAAAGTATTGAAATAATGTTTGGGGATTTCCAGTCAAAGTTCTATTGAAATGAATTCAAAGAAGATGAATTATTAGGAAAATAGAAAATATAAAAATATATTTCAAAATAATTCATGTTTTTTAATTGTTTTCATTAGAAACAATAAAAAAAAATTTGTGGAAAATTTTTTTTTTAATTTTCTGGTGGCAATTTGTGGAATTAATGTGAATTGGGTGTTAAAATGTGGCACGTGTAGTTTGCTCTTAAATAGCCTTGATTTATGTACAAAAAAATGTCTACAGGTGCATAATGGTTGAAAAATAGGAAGTGAAATGAAAAGTAGTTGAAATTAATTTTCATTTTCTTAAGAATTAGTTTCCTTAAGGGGGTTTTGAAGGTTGTATCGCAGCAGGTGGTAATACACAATAATTAATATGCATTAAACATTGTGATATTAATGTATATTTTGTTTATTTTAAGTTTTATAATTTTTTCTTGGAATATTAAGTGACAATTTCAAGTATCTTGTTAAGTATATATTTTATTTGCTATTTATTTTTTATTTTAATTTGAATTTTTTTAATTGTAGTACTTGAATTAAAGTTAGAATGATTTGCATCATGATATGCATTTGGATAAATGCCAACAGTTAATTCATTGAAGTTGTTGACCCAAAACAAACAAATATCAGTGAAAAGTAAACATGATTAAAAAAAATAGCACAGATTTAATAGTCAATTTTAAAATTTAATTTTTTTATAATTTATTTATATAATTAAATTTTTTCATTAATTTTATTTTCATTAAAAAAAAATATTATTGATTAAGTTGTACTTTGTTCCTTGTTCAATATCATCTACTCTTATTTAATTACCATATCTAAAATTCAAAAAAATGAAAAATTTTACGAGAAAATTTAAGATTTATACAAATTAATACAATTTATACAATTTTTGTTTAAATCACTTTTTTCATTAATCGACCATGGCGTCCACTTGTCCCAATATTCAATCAAGGCCTGCACAAAGCAGACAATAAGTTGCCTGACCTTTAAATTCACAGTTACAGACCATACAATTACATTATTTGATAAGTGACTTGCTGATTGCATCTATCACTAGCAAAACCCTAGATCATTTCCGCTTTATTTGAGTGATATATGATGTCATATAAAAGCGGTCTTGGCCACTCAAAAACGAAAGCTCTGTTGGGTGCATGTCTGGTCTAAAAATCAAAGTCTGTGTTTGCATAATGTTCAAGGACCGCCCCAATTGCTTTAAAAATTTCTCATTTTTCATATAATTAAAAACTAAATACGTATCAAATATTTCACACCAAAATTTGATGATAAAATTTTAAATTTTTTAAATATTTTTCAAATAAAATTATTTAAACCAAATTTCCACTTTAAAAATACACTTTAACTTTGACATTCTCACGAGAATGTTCGTTTAAAAGTAAATAAAAAACTCCAGAAGCATTTAAGTGATTTGTAAAGTAATTTTTTTTTCTTTTCTCTTTTAAAGTGTTTAACTAGACGAATTGGGCTATTACCACAAATGTCAATACATTCACATGTCAGCCGAGAGATGGGGCAGTAGCCACATCAATCATGTGATCTCAACTTGTCTCCATCTTGAGGTGCTAAATGTTATCCCAGTTGGTGGCGGGCAAAGCATTAAACATTTCTAAGTTTAAATATAGAAAACAAGGTGATTCTTTGTTCTATGTGTGTGGTCATAGCAACTTAGCTAAAAAATATTTAAATTTCAAAACATCAATTCAACGGACATACATTTGTGCGCATGTTTGTGCGTGTGTGTGTTTTCTCAATGTGCGTAACATGTGTAATAGGAAATTCACCGGAAATGGGGAAATCAATTGAACAAGAAAATGAAATATCGGGATTGAATAATCCGGATAATTGTAGGTTTAACTTAGTATTCGAATATCCGAATTTATCTGGCAAAAAAAGGAGAGAAATTGTTTGTTATTGAAATAATTCAAAGCAATGACGTGATTTGATGTGCTAGTAGCATACAACATGTAATGAACATTTTGTCTATTTATTATTTATTTATTTCGTTGATTAGGGGTCATAGTTGAGTAATCTTGTTTGTAATCTCTTTTCCTCAATCTGTCATGTTTCTTAACAGTTTTTCGCCAATTACTGCCATCTGTTGTCTCGCTTTGTAAACAGACATACAATTTTAATTCCAGAGGGCAGCCTGTCATAATAAATTGCTTTTTGTTTGATAAGAAAATTGAAGATTCCTTTTGAAATGCTATAATTTACCTGAGGGTGGTATATACCCAACTCATTCCCCCATTTGACAAGTGAGAGACATTTATACTCACTTTACATACCAATAAATCAGTCCATCCTTCATTACTTCCGGTTTCAAATACCCATCCACTTTAATTTTAACTGGAAACTTTATGATACATAAAAAAGTCAATTTTTAAAACACCCTATTATATTTTTTTTTATTTCTAATTTACAAGATACAGTAGTCGGTTTGGGGTTCCCACAACTCACTTGAAAGACTCCAAAGGCCAAGTACTAAATTCCCCTCCATGAAAAAGCAAACAAAAGTGAAGAATGTTGAATGATGATATTGACAACACAACTCCTCCCTTTTGAACAATGCACACTATTTAAAACTATACATATATTGTATATATATATATAACAGTTGTCTGAATAAAAGTTTCCTCGTTTTAGTGTCAGGGAAAAATATTATGTTTGATAAAAATGCTTTGGGCTATGTGGAATGAATGATATTGCAGCATAGGATAGAGTGTAGTATTCTTCCTTGATCGCGGTTGATATGAATCATCATCATCATCTAATTGTAACTGTAAAGTAAATGCATTGGTGAATTCATACGAATTTCCTTCTTCAGGTTCGAGTACCCATGATGCATATGGTTGAGTTTACTAAATGGTTAGTTGAAAATCGAGTAATGTCAAATGATTTAGTATGGAGGATATCTTTAACTGGAATTTAAAATAAAGCAGATTAAAATTAAAAATTGACAAATAAGGTTATAGAACAAAGAGTCAGACAATGTTTAGTTGATCTGTTCGACTTGTGTTGAAAAATGTATTTATAATATATTTTTGATTAAATTATTTTATAATCAAATATAAATACATAAAAAGCTAATTGTACAGAAAATTTCAACAAACTCGGTCACAAATAATAAGATTTATGAAAAATAATTTTTTAAAACATATTTAAAATAAGCCTAACCGAATTGATTCAAAATGAAATGTCGAATTTTATTTTTATTTTAACTCGTTAACGTGTTAAATTCCCTATTAACTAACAGATTACATTTAGGTATTCAGCCCTTTTGTATTCTAAACAATTCCGTGAGTTAAACTCTAGTAAATCACCTCACTTGTTAGGAAATGAAGAAATAGTAAAGAATGTAAACAAATAACATTTAAGCCTAAGTGCATTCTTCCGTACATTTAAACACCTATTAATAACATGGTGCTGAACCGATAAATTATTTTGACGTAAATCGAGACAAAGACTTCCACAAATGGAACTTTCCTTTATTAAAATAACGTCTAATAATATATTTTATTAGCTTGCTAATTAATATTTATTAAACGTTCTGTTTTTGTCTTGTCAATCGTTTTTTTAATTTTATTTCTTGTTTACATCTCGGCAATGTTTGCGAAATAATTCATGGAAAAAAATTAAATTTCGATAAATCATGATTAATTAGTTTATTAAATTTCGAAAAATACATAATGTAATTTAAATTGACATTACAATTAGACAATGGATATTTGAAATTATTGTTGTGGGTGGGTTTTAATTATGGCGATACGACTTGCACGAAATATGAATTGCATAAATTTATTTCTTTATTAGGGAAAAAAATGAAGTGTTGCAATTAAAAGGTGATACATGTCGATTTCGTATCCGCACTTGCATCTATTTTCGCCCATCATCTAATTAAATAAATTAATATGCGTGAATAATTACTGACATGACAAAAATAGGCTTCAACTTGGGAATTCCAACACATTACAAGCCTACGATTATTTTTTCTTGTAACACGACCGGCCGCAATCGTGACATCACTCAGTCTCAGTTGTAAGATTTGAAGATAAAATGGCATCCATGTGTGACTGCGACCGGTCCGATTTGAGATTTCTTATAGACAATTCTCAATTCCGTACCTTTCTTTTGTTTCATCAAATTACGCACATAATGACGTCACAAAATGAATCTATCTAATGCCCGCCATGTTGCAGTTTGGGGAAATACGCTGTTATAAATCGTCGCTAAAACGATGTTAAAATGTTTTCTGCTGGTTATGCATGAAGAAAGTGGCAGGAATTTATGTTTTTAGCAGCTATAGAATGAAGAGTGAACATTTTATCGTGGATTGCATGGTAAGTCTGTGGACAAATTTAAATTTTCTTTTTATCGCGTCAAGTGGCGGTAAATTTAGTTTGCTTTAAACCATTTGTCACCTCTTTCTATCCGAGTATCAATGACAAGAGTGAATTTGACTAGCAAATTACATTAAAATTTCCACTTTTTCCAACTTAATTGTTAAATTGAGTCTGATAAAGAGTTGTTAATGCTTGATTACGTGAAATTAGTAAATGATATGCAAATTTGATTTGATTTATTTCGGTGAATTTGAATATTTAATTTTAATTGAAGTTTTTTTATTTTATTTTATTTTAGATTTTATTGCTTGTTCTTTGCATTGTATGCACACAAACTGCTCCTGCAAATATACGATCAATAAGAAGGCATCATAGACATGAAAAATCTAGGCAGTAAGTTATACATTTATATTAAAATACAAATTATTTTACCAAATTGAAATTGAAATTAAATTAGTAAATTTAAAATTTTGAGTTTTCTCAAAAAACGTTTTGAATTCTACCACCAGACTACTCTAGAAACATTTAGTCCGATGTATCCGATCATCTTGGAAATTTGCGGTTTAAAAAAAAAATTTCCATTCCTGGGAATTTTAAAACGTAGTTTAATTACCGGTTACACTTTTTTTCTTGAAAGAATTATTCATTTGTTTTTATTGCGTAATACGAATGTAGTCGGTAACCAGTATTTCTAAATAAAAAATACAAATCCACCGAATTACTTAGTATTTGAAACATCGTGAGTAAAATAAAAATAAATGTTTACGAACCGTAAATTTTCAGTTATTTTTTATTTTTTTTTTCCTCGAAATCGAATTTTAATTGAAATAATTTTTTTTTTTAGAGAAAAACTTAACCGCAGCGAGGCCGCTTTACGCCGGTTACGGCTGCAGGGAGACAAACCGGCGGAATGTTGTCCATCGTCAGCGATCAGTGTCGAACCGGTGATCGGTCGCTCAGCTACAGGAATGGCGGTGGAACTTTACCGCGGACCGAACACTACGCAAGTATTTCACGAGACCGTGTGCAAACCGAATGTAGTGGACAAACCGTGCCGGTTCATCGAAAAAAGTGTGCGCAAACTGTCTCGGTGTGTGCAACAAACATCATTGGTTTATGCGTTGGTTCGTGATGTTGGTACGCGGCAGCATTTTCGAATGGATTATATTTCTATACGTACCGGTTGCGTCTGTCAAATTATCCCACCTGATGATGATTCACAACTAGCCCCGTCTTGAAACGAAAATATTTTTGTTAATGTTTTAATCCTTTAAAGAAAAAAAAATGAATTTTTTTGTCGGTGTGAATTTTTTTTTTTTGAGTTGCTTTTTTTAAAATGCTATTTATCGAGGAAAAGAGACAGAAGAAAGAGGGAAAAACGGAGCAGTTGGTTTAATTTAGACATTGTTTTTACGGGTTTTTTTTCAAGTGGGGTTAAGGTGTGTGATTGAAGTGTAATTTACCATTATTTTTGTACAGATTTATTTTTTCCTTTGCTCGTCTTATGGTGGAAAAATGTAAATAGGATGATGAAAATGCTAGGAAAAATAAGTGCATAAGTGAAGACAAGAAAAATTTAGTAATAATTATTATTTTTGTCATATTTTTCAAATTCATTTATTTTAATTGAAATTTCTTTTTCATACCGTCCTGATAAAACTAGTTTTTAAGTTTAATTTAATTCTGCTTTAGTTTATTATTATTATTATTATTATTATGATTTTGCAATCTCAATTTAATGTGTTCACAAAGCTCAATGTTTTAGTTGGAAATTTATTTGTCATTTTCCTTTTTTTAAAAAAAATTGCTCAGAAAAATAACAGCAGCAAAGATTTGAAGAGAAATGATTGTATTTTTATGATTTGATTTACTATTTTAAGGCAGCTTTTTTTTGTTTACATCTAGGATATTAAATGTGAGCTCAAAATTAATCCATGTTTAGATATTATGAATTTATTAATTATAATTTAATTGCTGGCTGTGAGTCCCGGGACTCGGATTGAATTAATTTAGAGTCTTATTGTTTTGGCTGCTCTTGAAATCAATGTTGCAAGCAAATGTTTGTCTCTACTACCTACCATGTAATAATATCCATTGGTATTACTTATTAAAAATTGCTGCAATGGTTTTTCGTTAATAAATGTTGTGTACGTGAATGAAAAATTGATTTTTCCTTTTATTCATTAAAATCACTTTTTAATATAAAATATAAAATTTTTTTATCGAGCAAGAAACAAGTAACGATGGTAATAGTTTTAAACAAGTGTCATCAGAGTGAGCGTATGTGCAATACATGCACATGTTTGCCATTGCGTATTGCGCATCCTGGTGACAACAATTGAAGATTTTGTTGGTTGAAAATTACCATCACTGCCATATTAAACAATTGAAAAATTTCAAGCATTAATTTCTTATTATATTTTAGGACAAGTTGTGAATAAGGTGATAACATTTATAAATATAATTGATATTATCCAAGACATCAATCTAAGGTAACTTTATTTCACAGGTTTTGATGATTGATAAGCATAGCATTTTTTTAAACTTGGTGTTAAATGTTACAAGCTTTTAGAAGAAATTTTTTTATATCACAATTTGAAAAAGCTAAACGTTAACCAGAAAAAACAATAAATTAGTTTTATTTAACAATTTTATTTTATTTTAAGAATTAATTTTTATTTTGGTTTGCAAAAGCTGTGTCGGAGTTACAATTTCTTGAATACGTTATAACATGTCGCAATTATTTTTATCGATAGTGGAATTATGAATTTAAATATTAGTAATTTTTTATAGTATAAATTCAAAAAGTAAGTGATAACGTGAATAAAATTTATATTTTATTATAGTTTATCCATGTTGCTCTATAGGGCTAGATACATGTTGAAATCGGCAAGGCTAAAATTAACATTGACCAGCCCCAGCCTCGGTCCTCTCCAACTGGGCAATTGGCTGGTCGCCTGGTGGTTGTATCCGCACTTGTTGTTCACGTCTGACAATAGCTTTGATTTAACACCTAGCTAGATTATCTTGATAAACTTAATCTATAGATTAAGTTTATCAAGATAATCTTGGAATTAAAGTATAAATAGGTAAAATAACATTCCATTATGTTTTACATTTGCATTATTTTGTAATAATGAATAATACCAGAATTACGATAGATGTTAAGAGCGAACATCATTATATTATGTAGTGAGGTAAGAAAAGTTTATTTTACTATAACTTTTTAAAAATTTAAATATGAAGAGGCTAATTTACCATGATTAACAATATTTATTCTATTTTATTTATATTTCACGGTATAGTTACACTAGTTCTTTTTGCCAACTCTGTCGAGTTGTGGGTTAGCGCCGACACAGAAAAATTCGTTGTAATGCATTTTGAAAAAGATGAACAACGCTTGTTTATGTTATTGCGCACTCTCGTGTCAAGTTCGTACACCACATTTGAGTAAAGAAATTAGAGAATATGATTGAAAATGAAAATCTATAAAAAATGTGACTAAATATAATCAAAATAATTTTTATAATTAAATTATAAATACAACACACTTTCATGTTGATTCTATTGTGCATAGAGGGAAAATGAATCTTAATTCACACCTTTCTTACATATTTTTAATAGACCATGTTGCTAGGATTTTCATTTCACCCACGTAAAAAGACCTTGCCACTTTCTTACAGTTTTCAATTTTGCATTTTATTTCTCGTAGATAAATACTAAAGGTGTATTGATTAGGTTATCATTAAATTAGGTTATAATGAAGGTTATAGTTATAAATGGGGTTTATGACTTATAACTATAAGGAAACAACGCTAAAATTATAAATAGTGCAGCCAATCA
>JAQFZN010001308.1:0-16949 GCA_034687075.1 Geophilus carpophagus
TTGGCCGTATAACGAAACATTGTGGGCCGTAAATCGAAAAAGTGCCATAATTAACAAAGGCCGTTTTAGAGAAACGCCGTATAGCGAGGTGTGAGTCTAATTTGGAATTTCTAACTCTACTTTGAACAGAAACATTTTTCACCTTGATATATTTATTGTCATACACAGAATTAATTTATGGTATAACAAAATGTTCCATTAGCCAATTGCATGGCAAATATTGATTAGGTCAAGCAATTCATTTACCCTGTAACTTGAATCCTATTTAGAATATTTGAAACAAAATATTGGAGAAAAAAAGGTTTAAAGTTGTTCCAGCATTGATTTTTAACTTTGTTCACATATTCCATGCTATAATGCTATCTTATACATGAATGTTTGCTTACGTAAGCTTTAATGTTTAATTTACTGTATAGATTGTTTTCATAAGATTTTATGAATGTGCAAATAGCAATTTTTAATATGTTGAGCTTTATCTCCAATAAATTGTGCTCCAACTAAAGGTGAATTTTTCGTAAAATTAGAAACACTGGAATAATATTTTTGTTTTTCTCAATACACATGAGAAAATACATTTAACAAATTTGAGAAAAACAGGAAATAAAAAGTAATAAATTGTGCAACACAATTTCCATTCACAAATTCTATTTCTAATTTCAATGGAGACAGCACAAAACAACAGTCAACAGCCGAAAATAAAAGAAGAAAACTCCATTTACACATTTTTACATGAAATATTTATTTTTCTACAATTGTTTAAGAATCTAGAATTTTACATGCAAATGGGTTCTGTTTTAAAATTGCTGAAAGCTAGCTTTTTGCATTAAGTATATAGGATGATGCTCCCTGGCGTGCTATCAAACATCACCATTAATCAAAAGTTAGAGAGTGGCTTCTGGTGACTAATGCAAGAACCACCCTAGCGATCAATTACGAGTAACATGATGGTATAATAAATACGAAATACCCCATGTGAGGCTTTTCATACGTCTCAAATACCCATTATATCTGGTAATACCTCATTAGATCTGAAAAAATAATAGATAAACAGTGGTGAAAATAAACTAAAGAGTGAAACAAATAATTATATTTCTCGAAATTAATGAGCAATTCGAGCTTTATGTTGCTTTTAAAGGTGCTTTGAGATCTCATTTTGTTTTCCAAGGGATTTCAGTTCACTTTTTCAAAACTTAATACAGTCGCACCTCGCTATACGGCATTTTGCTATAACGGTTTTTGTTAATTGTGGCATTTCTTCGATTTACGGTTCACAATGTTTCGCTGTGCGGCTTACAATGTTTCGTTATGCGGCCAAAAATGCTGCGCTGTGTCAAAATAATTGATTCGTTGTGCGGCTTTTCGCTTTGCGGCCGGCTTTTCTGGAGCGTGTCTGAGCCGTAAAGCGAGGTATGAGTATTAAAAATTGAGTTTACTAAGTAATTGCTAATGTAATTAATGCATAGTTTTGAGTGAGTTTAACTTGCATACAGGTGTGAAACATAAAATTTGAATGGAAAGTGTTTTTGAAGCTGATGTGCACTGAAATGTTTGAGGCTAAGGAAGTTATATGTTTGATTTGATGGCTCAATTCTGTGAACTTTCTATTGATCCCTGGCAAAGGCACAATAGTTGAAAGGCCATTTATTAAAGTTAGTTTTTTTTTGGTTTACACTAGTGCTTATAATTTCTGAGAAGGTAATAAATGGAAAATGTACTGTTAATGCATAAAAGTTGTGGCCATTAAATGAAAATGTGAAATGTCATTTCCTGTTGCAAAAATGAGTTGAATCTATTCTATGCTTTTATGATAAGTTGAAAAGGAAAAGTTGGCTTGAAAAATAGGCAAATGGCACAGTTGAATAGATGATGCAAGCATTCTTTTTCAGTTGGATTACAAAGTAAATAAACTAAAATAGAGTGATGCACTTATAAATAGATAAATTTGCATTCAAACTCAATTTGTATCTGTTTGAGGTTATTTATTGTCTTAAAGAAGATGGTTTCATACGAATTGTCTTTGAAAATAAATTCATTTTTCGTACATTAATATAAACAGATGATAACAGTTTTCACAATTGCCACTAGGAGTCAATAAAGAGTACCATAGTGGCAATAAAGAGAACTATTCAGTCGAGTAAATGAAAAATAAAGGTGTTGTATTATTTTATTTATTTATTTATTTTTATTAATTTTATTTCCAGGCTTGTATAAAAGACGGTTATTTGTTGAAACAAGTAAATTCATTCCAACGTTGGAAAAAAAGATATTTTAAACTCAAAGGCAGGAAATTGTACTATGCAAAAGACACTAAGGTCAGTGAATTTGCTATTTTGGTGTTTTATTTTAATATAAAATGTTAAAAATGTTGATTTTTTTTTCGTTTTAAAAGTATGTCTAGGTATGTTGTTGATCTAGTTTCTAAAATAAAATTTTTAAATTTTTTTATATTAAGATAAAAAGAATTCTAAAAATAATTTCGAGCTGTAATGTGTTGAAACTGTGCTCGATAAAAGCAGAAAAAAGTGAAAATTTATTTGCTTTAAAAGTTTGTTTTGTTGAAAACGGTTTTAAGCTATAATCGTAAAAATAAATGTTCCATGCCACTTTTCTGTTTCTATTTTTCTTCAAGTGCTTTGAGAAAAAAAAACAATATTGGAGATATTTCTTAAAGTTGATGTTGTATTTTTCATCCATTTTGCGAAGTGTTATTGTTCTTTTTGAAATAACAAAATTAATAAAAAACAAACTATTTATTCGAACAATGTAAATTTCCGGTGTGCAGTTTTTATAACATCATTAAAATCGCATCCGGGTAGATTTTTGAAGAATTAATCGGGCAACAACTGCCATTACAAAATCAGTTTCCTTGTTGCTAAGCAACGAGCAAATCTCCTCAGAGGGATCAGTCAGAATTCCCAACTTTTGCGTCATTTTGAGTCATCTCTCATGAGATTATTTAACAAACACGAGAGTTAATGACGTCATATTCACGAACGGTTTTCCATTTAAAACAGCTGTAGCGTGTCTTGTCTGAGATGTTTGGATGCTTGTTTAGATGCTCGCTGTTATCCGTTCAGTTGCTATTTCTTGTTTCGGAAGATATTTGAACAATGCTTCGGTGACGATTTATCACAGCCGTAACAATTTTTCTTTGCTTTGTCTGAAATTAAGTGGCAAACTAATTTAAAGCAGAAACGGCTAATTCATCGCAAGTGAGTTTAAAATTTTTTATTAGTTTATTTATCGGTTTGTTTATCGGTTTATTTATTTAGTTAAAATGTAACAAAGTTATTTAGTACGATATTTATTTCTCAATATCGGTTGAGCGATTTTATTTTTATTTCCTTATTTCTTAGTTCGGAAGAATTGGTGTGGAATTTTTCCATTTATTTGCGCGGTAATGGTTAGAGTTGTAATTTATTGATCCATCGAAACTTGAGTGTATAAATATTTGATTACATTCCATAAACTACGCATCTAGATCTTTAATTTATGTTTAATGAATACATTTCAGTTAAATAAATTATTTAAAATTTATCAGAAATGTAGAAAATATTTTTAAAAAATCAATTTTTTTAAATATTTCATATTTTATTTTATTTCCAGTCTGTGATTTTTGATGAAATTGATCTCACTGATCTCAGTGTTGCCGAATGTGGCATTAAAAATATTAACCATAGTTTCCAGGTACGTAGAAATCCTTATTACATTAAGTAATACTCTAACTTTAGAATTTAATTATAAAGCAAGTCATATTACTTTGAGAAAAATTAATTAAAATTACAGTTTTAATGAATTTAATAAGTTATGCAAGCCTCTTTATTAAAAATAACAAATTTAATTGAGTTTCGGATGAATTTATTATAACGAGGTTTCGCTTGATTTTAGAATCGGTAATAAAAAATGTTGACATTGTGTCTTTAATTTGTTTCAGGTGATAACACCTTTCAGGGTATTAGTTTTGTGTGGTGAGACGAGGAGGGAGATGGAAGAATGGATCAGTGCACTTAAATCTGCGAGTAGCGGTGAATTTTATGAAGTAAGTTGTTGCTTAAAATATTTGCGCACTATTTTTTTATTTATGATATTTTTAATTAATCCAGGGACCCGATCATCACGATTTTCTCTCAGGACAGCATAATTGGTATGCAGCATCGCATGCTAGGCCTACTTATTGCAATGTGTGCAGAGAAGCACTCTCAGGGGTCACATCTCACGGGCTTTCATGTGAAGGTTAGATTATATTAATTAAAATTCAGCTTGTTTTATTTTAAATTATCATGTTCAAATTTTTTTAAAATGTTTTAATGTTTTTTTTTTTATTTTTTGAAATAAAATAAATTTTAGTATGCAAATTAAAAGCTCACAAACGCTGTGCAGTAAAATCAACAAATAATTGCAAATGGACCACTTTAGCTTCTGTTGGAAAAGATATAATTGAAGATGAAGAACGGGTATTTTATATTTTTAATCATATTTTTTTAAAATATAAATTAATGAATTTCTATTTTTTTTTTATTTAGAATATTGCAATGCCTCATCAATGGATGGAAGGAAATTTACCAGTCAGTGCAAAATGTGTTGTTTGTGATCGAACATGCGGAAGTGTATTACGGCTTCAAGATTGGCGGTGTCTTTGGTGCCGTGCAATGGTAGTTGAATTAAATTATTAAGAAACTTTTAATTGACATTTTATATTTTAATTAAATTTCATTCAGGTGCACACATCATGCAAATTACAACATCCCGAGAAATGTCCTTTAGGGCCTTGTCGGGTTTCCATCGTGCCACCCACTGCATTGCATAGCATTGGGAGTGATGATTCATGGGAAGCAACTCGACCAATTGGATGTAGTCCTTTATTAGTATTTGTTAATTCAAAAAGTGGTGATAATCAAGGCGTAAAATTTTTACGACGGTTTAAACAATTACTCAATCCCGCTCAGGTTTTTGATCTCATGAATGGTGGACCAAAATTAGGGTATAAATTAAACACAATTGAAATCGTTTAACACGAAAACATTGAAACCAGAATATTTTTTCGTGTTAAATGATTTCCACTGTACCGGTTTTTCCGATAATAACCCTATGAGCTTGTATTTGGTTTTTTATTTTAAAGGTCCTCATGTTGTCTCTAAATAGAAGCTCATGTATGTATTTTTAATGTAATATTTGTCTTTATGGGCTTCTATTTGGAAACAAAAACCTAAATACAGGCCCAGAAGGGCCTGTATCTAGGTGGGCCTCTTATCGGAAAAACCCAGTGGTAATAATTTTTAATGAAAAAGAAATTAATAAAATTTTGTTTATGTTTTTAAGGTTGTGTCTCTTCAAAGCATTTAACCCATTTCGAATATTAATTTGCGGGGGTGATGGAAGTGTCGGCTGGGTTTTATCCGAATTGGATAGACTTCGTATGCACACACAGTGCCAGTTGGGCGTGCTACCACTGGGCACTGGAAATGATTTAGCACGAGTTTTGGGCTGGGGTTCTGTGTGTGATGATGACACACAGTTACCGCAGCTGATAGAGAAATATGAAAAAGCAACCACAAAGATGCTGGATCGATGGAGCATTATGACTTTTGAGGGATCTTTACCAACCAATAAATTCTCACATCAGTTCGGACCGATTGCTGCTTACGAAGATTCGGTTGTAGCACATTTAACAAAGATGCTGCACTCCGAACAGCATTCAGTAGTAATTGCATCAGCTAAAGTTTTATGCGAAACGGTTCGTGATTTTGCAACGAAAGTCGGTTCGGCTTATTCCGAAGGCACAGGAGATGAGGATGAAGACAGCATTACAAGAAAATGCGCCATTTTGAATGAAAAACTCGAATTGTTGTTAAAAACATTGAAAGAAGAATCGGTTGCTTTGTCTAGATCCTGCGTGATTGAAGATGAACAGAAAGTAGAAGAGATAATTGAAGATGATGTGGAAGAAAAGGAAGTTATTGACAAAGCTGAAAAAGATGCAGCGAATGAAGAAGTTGCTGGAAAAAAGAGGAGAAAAGGTGTTAAAGCATTTGTACAAAAAGAAGCTCTTATGTCTCGAGCTAATAGCTTGAAGAAAGCCGTACGCCAAATTATTGAGCACACCGAAAGAGCTGTTGATGAACAAAACGCACAAACTCGACGTAGATCCAGTGGCAGTGATAAATCCCCGGATCCGGCAGCACCTATTCTCACATACACACCGGCTGATGGGTGTGATACTGAGATGGAATCTCATATAAAAGCCGGGTGTGGATTTTTGAACGTTCCACAAAGACTGCCAATGTCTACATTGCAGGTTTTGCCGACCATCGAGTCGGTAAGTGGAGAAAACTCGCCATGCGTTTCACCGATTCCTCCATCTCCATCTCCACCTCCCATGGCACAATCTCCTACTCCATATTCCGCTACTGGCTCAGTATGTTCGGACAAATCACCTTCACGTTCGGCTAAAGATGATGAAATCGGATTTTTACTCCGTGTACCTTCTGCAGAAATCGATAGAGGGACCTCGACTCCTTCGCCGGTTTTGTCAGTTAGAAGCGATGAAGGTCCTGCGGGATTTTTTTCATCAACTTCAAAGAAAGGTTGAATTTTTTTTATTTTGTTTATTTTATTATGAATTAATTGATTTTTATTTTAAATTTTTAGACATATCAAAATCTCCAACAGCATCTCGTCGTATCAGCAGTGGTAGTACATTAAAACATGCAGCTGCTGTTGCAGGAAGGATAAGCGCTTTAGCTGTACCTGGGCCTGTTTCCTTCCAAAGGGAGAAAAGCAAAAGTCCCGAAACTGTACAGACTAAACGAGAACTGCCTATTATTAACCCTTTAGTGTCTTTACCTATGTGGCCGAGTAAGGAATTTAATTAATTTGTTTTTAATAATTTTTTTTAATTTTAATTTTTTTTTTATCAAGACATTTCAGGTGGAATTATTAGTAAGGTTTTATTAGCTAATGCAGATGCGTTATGTGCTGCGGCGTCTCCGTTAATGGATTCTGGAGATTTCTGCCTGTATGTTAGAGTATTTTTATTTTTAAGAAATTGAATTTGATTTAATAATTTTGTTGTTTTTATTTGATTATTAGTGATGGTTTTGAAGAGAAATGTGTACTTAATAATTATTTTGGTATTGGATTGGATGCAAAAATCACGTTGGATTTTCATCAGAAGAGGGAAGAGCATCCTGAAAAATGTAGAAGTCGAACCAAAAATATGATGTGGTATGGAGTTCTCGGTGGCAAAGAATTGCTGCAACAAACATACAAGAATTTAGAGCAGAGAGTTCAACTTGAATGTGATGGTCAACGAATACCACTTCCAAGTTTACAAGGAATAGTCGTGTTAAACATTCCCAGGTAATCAATTGAGTTTGATAAATAAATTTGAGTTTTAATATACGATTTTCTATTCTAATATTTAGTTTTGCTGGCGGTGCTAATTTTTGGGGTGGTACTAAAGAAGATGATATTTTTTTTGCTCCATCTTTTGATGATAAAATACTCGAAGTTGTTGCTGTTTTTGGTTCTGTTCAAATGGCAGCTTCAAGATTAATTAATCTGCAGCATCATCGAATAGCCCAGTGTCAAACAGTAACCATTACAATTCTAGGTGAAGAAGGGGTACCTGTACAAGTTGATGGTGAAGCTTGGTTGCAGCCACCTGGCATGATTCATATTATGCATAAAAATAGAGTGCAAATGTTATACAGAAACAGGGTAAATTTGATTGAGGAAATTTAAAGAGTAATTTATAAGGATTTTATTTTTTATTTTTTAAATATAAACTAGCATTTGGAATCGTCATTGAAAATTTGGCAAGAAAAACAACGGTATTTAAGTGGTTCTTTTAAAGCATGTGTGACTCAAAGTCCTTTGCTGGCAGATGATGAGATACATTTGATTTTACCTTTTTTGGAGGCAGCTACAACATTTGTTAGAAGGTTTGTTGGAATTAAATTAGGTAAAATAAAAAGTGAAATTAAAATAAAAATTGAAATCAAAAATTTCAGTGTCAAAATTGCATCTATTGATCACCCAATGGTTGAAAATGAACTTTACCAACTGGCAGCACAAGTTTTTAGTTGTTTAGATAAGGTGTACACAGGTGGAAAGCTTGCAGAAGTGGTAAAATAAATTAAATATTTTTTTTTTAAGTTTTTAATTATTTTAAAATATTCACTGTAGCCCAATTTAAGAAGTCTAATTACTGATGTGGTTTGCACTGTTAAAGCCTTACATCTTGAAACTGTGACATTTCTACGCGTAAAGGGACCCAAAATGGTCAATGTAAGTTTTATTTAAATAAATTTGTTAGATCGTAACATAATTAATTTTTCTTTTAGTCATTACAACCAGAAGTAGAGGAAAGACTGAATTCATCATTAGGAATAGTTGAAACTGAATTACGCAAATGCACCGATGTTGGCGGCTTTGTACATTTTCATCACATTGATGAAGAACAAAATTTGGAAAAAAAGTGGCTTAGTAAAGGACTTTTTAAATTGAAATTTAAAAAGCAATCGAAGGAAACTAAAGTCATTTCACCTTCAGCTTTAGGACGTAAGTATGAGTTTAATTTTTCATTGCTTTAATATTAATATATTTTTTGTTATTAATTTCTTTTTCAGTGGATGTGCCTATTCATCTGTGGGGCAGTGATGAAATTTGTCAATGGTTGGACATGTTACAACTTGGAGAATATAAAGATAATTTTATTCGTCATGATATAAGAGGTCCTGAACTTTTGCATTTGGAAAGAAGGGATTTTAAGGTATTAAAACGAGACTGGATTATCGATTTTTGATGATATATTTTTTTGTGTTTCAGGATCTTAATATAACTAAAGTAGGTCATATCAAAAGATTGCAGCAAGGGATCAAAGAATTACATGCAGCAAGTAAAAGTTCCTGGGAACGGGTGTGAAGTATGTGAACTTTACAAAATTAGAGTTGTCTACTTTAAATATTTGTAATTTTCCTGGTTTTCTTTAAAATTGAACATAAAAAAACGATATTACGTATGCACAAAAAAATATTCCCATAAAAATAAATTACAGTATTTTTTGGAGAAGAATTTGCTCAAAAAAGTGAATCTTTAAAAATTAATTCCATAAACTTTTTTGATATTTAAAATTCGAAATGTTTTTTTCTTCATGTCAATTGAAAAAAGTGTGTCGAATTAAGTTGTTTCATGTGTTACTATTACGTTTTCTTTGAAACTTTTTGACTGTTCTTTACTGTATAATCCTTGTTTTTATAGATCTAGATGTTTGTGCCAAAATTGGTGTAAGTTTTGAATTATTTGAAAAACTTTTCACTATGTGCCAACATTTTGTGCTCAGAATAATTAACCATTTACTGCAATATGCAAATTTAAAAGTAGCCACGTATTGCTAATAATTAATAGTCGATTTGATTCATTAATTGAAGTTTCAATAATAATAATAAACAAAA
Organism: Geophilus carpophagus; assembly: GCA_034687075.1. NCBI lineage: Eukaryota > Metazoa > Arthropoda > Chilopoda > Geophilomorpha > Geophilidae > Geophilus > Geophilus carpophagus. Next base: position 9,456 of record JAQFZN010001308.1, read on the forward strand.
TAATACACAAGCACAAAACAAATTTGACTTCAAGTACATAGTGGCAATGCGTGATATTTTGACTCAGGTAAATCAGTTTTGTCATGTAAAATGAAATCGGAATCTCGAGTGATCCAATTGTGTGTAAAATGATAGAAATCTTGCATAATCGCAAAAACTATTATATATTTGTGTCACATCTCCTGTCTTAGTATTTTCACTTCCGGTATTTCAAACCTATTATGCACAACTTTAGTAAATGTTAATTTTTTTAAAAAATTTCTTTACAATAAGCAGCAGTTTGATATCACAATGGACACACGCAAACACAGCTGCCTTCTCCATTAAAAAAAATTGAAGAGAAAAATAAAAATGGAATTTATTCGGTTAAATGCCAAATGGCCATCTTGGATTTTCCTTTTGAACACAGCTCTAAAGACCAAGTTTTTTATGTTCACACTTTAAAGTCGATTTTAAAATAAGCAAAATAATATTATAATGGCGGGGTGTGTCTGTTAAAAAGGGTTCCCTAAAGGAATAAACAACATACGTAACTTTTTGATATTGGTAGCGTACGAATAAATAGAAAATTTACTTAGCAATTTTAAATCGGACAATTTGTATTTTAAAAAGAAAAAAAGATTAAATTTGCTCAGATAGTTAGGTGGATTATTATGGAAGCTACTCTGATTATTATTAGTTGTAAAATTTTGATATTTTAGACATTTAAATAAAATTAGGTTGCAGTTTGATGACATCATTAATTATGGGAGATGTGACTTGATAATCATCACGTGCAAGATTTCTATCTTGACCTTCTTTTTTAATTAGTAATAATTATTAATAACTAATAATAATGATAATAATAATAATAATAATAATTTTTTCTTATAAAATTAATGTTGCAACAATGCACATTTAATGTTATGATATTGCAATAGTATAAATTTTGAATCTTAAAAATAATTAAACCTACATATACATATATATACATACATATATTATATATACTAAAAATTTTCATGTACAAAAAACCCGATTGCATTATGGTACTATTTTGAGTATACTGACGAAACTTTTTTTTATACGTGAATTTTTACTAAAAAACTGTACTGTATACTAACAGACCTCCCATCTTTTTCATAATCCAAGTTTAGATGAAGAAACCAACTGTCTCTAGTTGTATCTATTTATTAAAAATTTAACATTATATTCTATAAGACCAATTTCTCATTATAGAATCAGAGTTGGGTGTTAGAAGTAGTTATTCATTCCATTATTTATTATTAATGTTAAATGTTGTTTACATTACGTATAATTTTTACTGTTAATAATGTTATTGACTCTGTAGATGGTAAAGTGCTCAGTTTTTCTCATCAATTTAAGTCATATTGTAACACAAATGTGATCGTTGTGTTGTTTTATTAAGTTTAGCATTTTTCTGAGAAAAAACGAAAAAACAATGCAAATGTATTTAGATTTAGGTACATTTTCATGTCAATGAAGCCTTACTATCCCCCACCAACAAGTTTTATTTATTTATGTAGTTTCCTGTTGATTTGGTGTGTTCCGCAATAGCCACTATTTAGCAATATATTTCTAGCTGTGTTTTAGACAATCACATCTCCTTATGCACATTTTAAATGTATAAATTGAAACATTCCTTATTTTTTTTACCGCTTCACATCGATCCTGTAAATAATTTACGTTTTTATTTCTCTGTACATAAATTGTCAATTTTTATTGCAAAAATTTTTTGTAAAATATTTCACAAATTTCTTTCCTGAGAGGAAAAAAATAAAAAGAAAAAAAAATGCCGATAACTTAGCAATTATATTATTGTTTAAAGAATAAATCATATCAGAATTTTAAAAATGGAATTTAAATTGAAATCCTCCTCCTCCAAATGGACTGAAACCTTGACCGAATGGATTAAACCCTTGACCAGCTTGTGATTCGGGATCTAACGGATCTTCACCATTATCATATTTTTCTCGTTTTTCTATAAACAAAATGAAAAACCGTAAGTAAAATAACCTCAACAAATCAAATTGCTAGAAAAATTAAATCACGAACCTGGATCTGTTAAAACTTCCTTTGCAGCAGCAATATCGATAAATTTATTTTCGGCTTTTTTCTTTTCAACTGCATCTTGGAAGTTATCTGGGTGCCATTTTTGAGCTAATTTTCTGTACGCCTTTAATATAGTTCGTTTGTTATCTGTCCTCTTCACACCTAAGATTTTATAATAATCCCTCTTTTTCGCCTGCTTTAATAACTTTTCAGCTCTTTGTTTTCCTTCTTGTGCTCTTGATAGATGTGGATCAATGTTTTCTGCTCGATCATAATCCCGTAAAGCTAAAAGAATAACATAATTTAATTAATAATTTCGAAATAAAATTGGAAATATAATATTCATTAAATACCGTCGTTGAACTGATCATTCGCAATATACGCTTCAGCTCGATCGCAAAGCACTGGTGCACTTTCTTCCATTGCCAATGTTTCCGTGCACACTTTAATAGCTTCACTGATTTGACTGGCCTAAATTCGAAATAATTATTACTAACAGTTTTTTCAGTTATTTTTTAAAAAAATTACACACTTACTCTTAAATGGCACTGGCATTGAAATGTTTTTGCTTTAATCACATACGATGGTACTTCTTTTTCCGTTTTTAACATCATTTGTACTTTATCAAGACATTTTTCGTATTCTTTTTCATTCATAAATTCGTGTATTGATTTGATTTGTCCTACAATTTTCTTCACTTTCTTATAAAAATTAAAACAATCTTTATGATCGGGATCAAGTTTAAGGCATTCACGCACTTCTCTGTAAATATAAATTGCAAATTTTAATCAAAAACTCACAAATTTTCGTTAATCAACAAAATACTAACTGCAGTGCATCATCGGATTCCCCGAGTTTGTAATGAAGTGTACTAAGTTTTAAGTAGGCATCGGTGTTGTCGTTTCTTAATTTAGTTGTTGGTTTGATATCATGAATAGCTTTCGAAATATCTCCAATTTCAATAAAACAATCTGCCCGCATTTCGTGTAACTTAGCATCCCATGGGCAATAATCTATCGCCCTGGTGAGCACGCTAATTGCACCGTAATAATCGCGGTCTTTCATAAGTATGTACCCAACTTCAATATCATGTTTGATCGGTCCAATTAAATTGTAATAATGTAGAGCATCGGGATTAGCTGGATCTCTCCGTAACTAGAAAAAAAAACATTTAAATTAAATTATTATAATATTTTAAAATTTCTCAATAATTTATTTGCTTACAACTTGTTCAAAATCAATATGCGCTTCATCTAGTTTTCCTTGTTTTAGATACACCATTCCTCTTTGTATCCTTGCCTGATTGAATATAATTATATTAATCGATTTAATTTTAATTTTGAGTTTAATGAGTGATTAATTACTGATAAAAAGTCTGGTTTCAGTTCCACTACTTTATTTAAATCTGGTAAAGCTGACTTAGATTTGGCGAGTGCTAAAAATGCTGTTGCTCTTCTATAATAACTTATGTAATTTGCTGGATCTGCCTCTGTAAAATTTGGAATAATAATAGTAAATGTATCAATGGTTTCTTGAGAAATGGAAAGTGACCTCGTTTTGTATTTCATCATATTTTTATTTATTTACTACTGACCTATTGCTGCGTGAAAATGTGTTAGTGCGTCGGCAAATTGACCTCTAGTTAGCAGATCTTTACCTAATTCTAAATGCCTGTCTATTTCTATATTTGAAATTGAATCCACATCTGGAAAATAGTTTTAAAGTGATTAATTTTGGTAATTTGTGAGTATATATCGAAAAATGTGTGTGTGACAAATTTAAATAAAAAAGAAAAAAATTAATTTCTATTACCATCAAAGTGAAGTTTAAATGTGATGAAAAATATCCATAATGAAGAAACATAATTATTCATATTTCCTACAAAGCCCATCGACATTTTTTCATGTGTTGTTTTGGTTGTTTTCACTTAATTTCATATCTTTTGTCGATGTTCCCTTTTAACTAAGCCTGTGTCGGCTGCTGCTAGTTAAAAGCGATCGTGGATTTTTCTCATTGGTTTAAAAAATGAAAAGTTTTAATCAAAAGAAATTGTATTATTTTGTATATAAAATTATAAAATAATTATATTAATTATTTTAATTAAATTTATTTGTAATAAATTGTAAAATTAAATTTTTTTTTAAGTTTTAAGTGCTGAATAGTTGCATAGTTAAATTTGGAATTCAAAATGGAGAGTGTGGTTCGTTATTAAATATTCATGGTGAGAACGTTGTTATTTTCAAAACAGAATTGAGAACTAATATATGCAAATTGGTTTTATTTTATTAGGCCATAAATTCCTTTTAGGATGGTGTAATTGGTTATGCAGCTAGGTTTAAATAATGGTCCTAATCTCATTTTTGAACAGATGGTCTTTCCAGCTAACGGAAATACTTGGACAAATTGTAATGGCTCAATGACATTTCGAAAACGAAATGAGCGAATTGATTGGAGGAAAATCGGTATACTACAAAAATGCATCAAACTTTATTTTCATTTTAAATACATTGTTGTCTATTTCAGCTGCGATCGATCTGGAACGAATTTCCCGGGAGTTGGATTTTGATACGCTGCAAGACAATATTACTAATGTTGCTTTCTGCAATATCGAATGTGAACTGGACCCAAGATGTTGTGACCCGAATTACACTAAATTATTCCGATTGGCCCAATTGATTATTGAGTATTTATTGGTAAATTTTAATTCGAATTCGATAGAATTTCTTAATTTAAACTAATATTTTACATGTTTAATAGCATTCTCAAGATTATTTATCTCACACAGTAGTGGCTTTAGAGGAAAAATGTCGATATTTGACAAAGGTACGAAAATTCTAAAAAAATTTAATATTAGCAAGTAATAATTCTTTTTATTTTACTAGCAATTGGAATGTGAAAAGCAAAGTAAATCAGAAGTCGAAGGGTTAATAAAATGTCTGAAAGATGATGTTAAGAAATACAAAAAGTTGTTTTGTTTGCATAAAAATACGACAAAGCAGCAAGCATCAGCGGATTGTCATCCTGTAAATTTTATTCGAAATTTATTTTATTTTAAATTAATATTATTTAAACGTTTTATTCATTTGAATTTAGTGCCCATTTTGTCCAAAGATCTTCCTCTCACCTGAATATCTTCAAATGCATCTGCAACGACGTCATTTGGATTCATGTCAACCTGAACAACAAAATCAAGTAGCAACAGTCGTGGAGAAACTAGAGAAGGAAGTCTTGGAGCTTAAAGAACAACTTCACTTGACCCAATGTCAATTGCAAGATGAACGTAGACTTAAAGTGGTATGAAAATTAAGTCGCTCGTGATACTTTTTGATTAATTTATTTATTTTTCTCAGGGGGATGACGTTCAAGAATGGAAAGTTCAACAATTGGAATCACAAAAGAAAGAAATCGAATCGATTCGTGATTTGTTTATGAAAGAAATGCGTGACATTAATGACAGGACAACTTTTGCCGAATACTGCGTCAACACTTTACAGAAAGAACTGCATGATGGTTTGTTGAGCGTATTGCTGCCAAATATTAATAGCAGTACTGCTAACACTAAATTTTTGAATTTGATCTGAAGATATTAGCAATTTTTTGCATGCTAAAAATTTGATATTAGTGTTAGTGGAGCTTAATTAGCGGTAGTGCTGCTAACCGTGGTTAAGCATTAACTAAATTGTTAATTGCTAATTTGTAAGTTTTTTAATTTTTTAAAAATTTAATTTTACAGTATGCAATTCTCCACCTTCGTCACCACCACCTTGTCACGTGCCAATTGTAATTCCTACTAAAGATGAGAACTGTGATGTGTTAAAGGGCCAGAAGAAGGAATTTTGTAAATTGAGGAAAAGTTTAACTCAACATGTAGAAGATGTAGTCTGCCAGCAGCTTAAAGCGCATGAAGATATGCTGCAAAAAAGAATCAAATGTTTAGCGAAAGAACAAACACAAGAGTTAGAAAAAGTAAAATTAAAACTAAACTCGTTGTGAAAAATAAATTAGATGTAACTAAATTTGAATTTTCTCCATAGTTGAATTGCCTCGTTCAAGAAAAGATTTGCAAACCCGACAAAACGCAGACTGAGAATTTATTGTACGATTTGTTTGAGAGAACCAAAGAACAAGAACGGAAATTGAAAAAACATCAGAGAAAAATTGAGGAACTTTCCTGTGTAAAATTTACAATAATTATTCTTTACGATTTTATTTTCTAATAATTTTTTATTTACAGAAACCATTAGTGACTTATGCTGAACATGAACCTGAACGTAAACCTGAACTCTGTCCTTCGCCTAAACCTGAACCAAAACCTTGTTTAAAATCGCGCAAAGGTGATCACGTCTTACGCGAAATGTTTCCTTTACCAACAATTTCCTATTGTAGTTCGTAGATACATTTGTCGACCGCACTGTTATCCCTATCACCACTTGCACTGCCGACCTATTAAATCTAAATGCATGTTTGGAATTGGAGGTTTTAATAATTGATTTTAAATTAAATTTTTATTTAATATTTATTTCTTTTTTAATGGCAGATTCGGATTTAAATTCCAATGACAGTTTGCAACCATTTTGTCACAAGAGAAATACAGAAGCTTTAAAGAACAACAAATCTTTAGTTGAAGATTTGCGAGAAGAATTGTCGTACATGTTGCAAGAAAAGTTGGATAATATGGGAATACCTTCTGTGAGTCCTGCTTTGCTACATTGTTATTGAAAACATTTCAATGTTAAAATTTTGAGTGAAATTAAAAATTTTTTACACTTTTGATTTATTTATTTGAATTATTTCCACACAATTAGAAGCAGTCAAATACTCCGACGTTCCACAAAAAACAGGTTAACAATCATTCTAGATCGAAATCTTGGTCTGGAATGTATAATGCAGATGAAGAAGAAGATGAAAGTGAAGAATCTGACGAATCAGAAATAGTTGAAACTGTTAAACCTGTGAAACGAGGGCTTCCAAGGTCTCCTTCCATGCCAATTCCGTCCGTTGTTTCGAAAGAAAGTGCTGGTGAATGGAAGAGAAAAGTTGAAAAACCTTCTCGTTTATTAAGTAATTTAAATTTAAATAATTAATCTGAAATTTTTTTATTGTATTTAATTTTATTGTTTATTTTTAGGTACAAAACAATCATTCAATAAATTGGTGACGTCAGTCAAGAAGAAATTTAAACCGGGAAAATTTTGGCAAATTCATTCAACGCCTAAGAATGAGTACGATCCATGGATTTTATATTTGCATTATAAAAATCAGTGTCGAAAGCATTATCAATAAACATGTTGTAATATCAATTATTTTATTCTTTATAATTAGAAAGAAGCAAAAACAAACAGTTCAGTTAGCTCAGAATGAATCTACTACTTCTGCAACTTCTGCAGTACAAATACAGTCAGAAACTGAACATGAAGTATCAGAAGAGGAGGAGGAGGAGGA
>JAQFZN010001309.1:0-16941 GCA_034687075.1 Geophilus carpophagus
TAAAAATTTTAAAAACGGTTTGAAAGCAAATCCTTATTTGATTCCAACAAATATATTGTTATTAAAGCGTATTGCATATTGTAATTTAAACAAAATGTTGAATGTGTGTACATTGCTCATTCCATGTTATCACTATTGAATATCTGGTCCGTGTTTGTTTTCGTGTTTAAATTCTGAAAATTATTGATAATTTTCAGACCACTCGTGATATTACCAGTGCAAAATAAGATAAAAATAAGAAAAATAAAAATATTAACTTATCAAAAATAACATCCTGAAATTTGATAAAAACAAAAATTAGATAAAAGAAATATAAAGACAAATCTAATAAACAATATAATGTTTGTGTTGGATCATATTTCAAAATTCTCTTAAAGCAAAAAAACACTAAACAGGTTCTGTTTCAGGTTTAAAAAATGTGCAGTAATCCAGGCAATAAATTTAAGAACTTTTATGCAAAACCTTTTCAGATAAGCAGCTTACAAAACTTCAAACAGAATTACTTTTATTTAACAACTATAAAGTCAAACTTTTGATCCAGTTTTACAAAGTAATTTTATCATAGTTGAATTTAAAAATCATGCAACTTAAGTCGGAATAAAATTTTCTTAAAATTATTTTTCAAATAATCATTACAAAATTTCGTCAGTTCCTAATCGTATCCCTAAAGTATCTGGTTAATGCGGTCATAAAAAGCAAAGTTTAAAAGAGATATTGCAACAGATCACAGCATGCTGGGTACAGCAGCTGTGACCACCCAACTTTTCAAAAAAAAACGTGAGATCTACTACCCTTAAGCAAAACTTTTCTTCACGAAACTCCAAGTTGATATTTAAACTAAAAAATTTATTTGAGAAACTATGTGATTTTTCATTCAAGTCATCCACTTATTTAACGATGATTCTTGAATGAAGCCTATATAAACGTCAATCCAGTTAAATTATTACTTATTAAAAATATGTATGGAATGTAAGATCAACCACCATATTTCCAAACTGAATTAAACCATACGTAAGATACCATATTGTCACATCTTTTCCAATATGCATAAAAGGAAAATGTAAACCATGCCAAAATATCCAATTATCTGCCACACGAAATTGAATAACGCGAATTCATAAATAACAACCTATTTCAAATAAAATACTCATCTATTTATTGATATGCTGATATGTTGTGGATTCCAATATTGATTCCTTACAATTTTTCCAATTCCATATGCACTTTATAAACAAATTCACAAAACGCTTCAAATAAAATGCCCATAGATTACAAAAGACCTTACCTAAAACTATTAGAATTTATCCTTTTCGAAAGAACCAGGTACACTATTAAAATAATCATAAACCCAAACCTCAAACTTAATATCAAGTTAAAAGGTCAAGAGAAGAGAAGCAAACTGCAATAACTAGACATTCTCATTTCATCTCTACTACCTTGCTTTTTAAAATTGGTATTTTGCATCATCAACTTTGTAACTGGCGAATTTTATTTCTACTAACTACTCGCACTACACCAACCTTATGAACTATTTACCTCTTCATATATTTTTCTCTTTTTTCAAGAAATTCAATCACCGCAGTAACACAGAATGACTGTTAAACATTTTTGGCACAGTTTGTTATTAGTACAGGTGCAATATATGGTGCAAACAAAGTGCTGCTTATGAAGTAAGCAGGACTTTTAATTAATCAACTCCCACGAGAAAGCGAAGAAAAGGAGCCAAGTCACCTCTGGAGAAGCAAGTCCCGAGAAGCCAATCATTCCGAGCCCATAATTACGCCTCAACACACTCAACAAGAGAGAAGGTTGCTTTTCAACGAGAGCAGCCTCATTTAATGAAAATGCAGTCACGTATAAACCCTGGCAAGACGCGAAAAGAGATTCGGGTCTTACAATCAATACAATGTCAGACCTCATTCAAGACAATACATGCTAACTACCCAAAACAAGAATAATAAATTGAAAAAAATTAGTTGCAAACAAAGTTTCAATTTATAAATTAGTCTTGTTTCATATAAAATTTGATAAATTTGTTAGTTTTCATTAATTTTTCTGGAAATTTATGTCTGTAATTTCAAGTTTTATTTAATTTCTCTAAAACATATGCTTACATTAGTGATAAAATCATTTATCCAGCTATTAAATTATATCTAGAACTTGCCTACAACAAAACCAAAGCATTAGTTGAATTTCAGATTAAGAGATAAAGAAAAATAAAAACAATTTTCCAAAATGAGAAACTAAATTAGAAATAAGAATGAAAACCAAAGAAAGCCATTAAAACAAAGCAATAAACATAAATCATTTGTCTTTAAGTTCCTTTAATCAATAAAAATTCCAATTAATGAAAATTAAAAATAAATACAAGAGGAAATTAATAAACAAAAGAATTTCTCCTTTATTTAAAACAGTGACAGACAAGCAGAGTAATGATAAGACAGCTGCAGTCTGTGCCCTTCCGATAAAACGTGGTAAAAGTACTAGACATTTTGATGGCGGTTGGAACGCCATACGTCTCTGATATGGCAATGAGGCGCAAGTGATACCATACACCACAAATGTCTCTCCTCGGGGAGCTTTGCTCTGTTCCGCTCTGCTCGACTCGACTCCCCTCCTTCTGCAATTGCCCACATCATACGTGATGATAGCCGGCAATTGGCGGCAGACGGGGCCGCCAAGCGACACCCCGTTGCGCGTGCATGATCCACGAGGATCAGAATCTGGTGCAATTCAACGCTCCTCTCATTAAGGCGTTTGTAATAGCGTTGAGTGTATAAGCATAGATTGCATTTCTCATCCATTACCAAAATAATAGCCCACGTGTTTTACCACCGATTTCGTTTCTCTATTGATATTAATGGCGCACATTTAGGTTTACTAAACAATACAGTTCGTTGAAGGAAGAAGGTTGAATCAAACAGAAGTTTATACTCAGCTTTAAACTGTAATTAACAGTTTTTAATATCCTACTGCCATTTATTGAAAATAGAAAATGGAAAAAATGTGCTTTGGGATGTTAAGACAGTTGATGTGGAAGTTAAGTCACAATTATAAGATTTTGCAATAAATATATCCTGAACCATGTTGTTTAAGTGGTTAAACAGCTTCAAGTTGTTCTAAGTGACCTCAAAGTACAGTCATCAAAATATTTTAACACCAAAAATTCATAAATTACACTTGTAGATATTAAGTCTGAATAAATAATAAATTAGTGAGTCCATTAAAATTGCATACATTTATTGTACATGTTTAAAGATAAAATAAATCCATTTACAAGAACCAAATGCAGATAATCTGTTCAATGGCTACTTGTGTTTTATATACAGAAGTGTAAACCAACTCGTAATCAGCATTTAGATTATTTAAGTATATACAAAAACGAACTAATGATATGAGAAAAAAGCATCAACTTACTTTCTCTGGTTAGATTTCTCTATTACAAATTTCTTTGACATTTGAAATACACACGTTTTTTCAACCCACGTCTGACAATTGAAATCTGATTCAATCATATCCAATTTAGACCTGTCAGATATGGCATTGGTTACATTTCAATATTTTTCTTATCGGACGAATTCAGAACTGGTAGATGTGAAACAGTTACCACAGTCTACGATATTTCCTAAATGTTGTTACACGAAACAAGGAACGTACTGGAACAAGAATTAGATTGCACATTCCGACTACTATTTAGATTTTATTAGACCAACTAGAAATAAATGAAATTCTATAAACCATTCTATTCACAATACCATCTCATTTCTCTTTGTTCAATACCAAATAAACTTGACACACATGATTCGTGGTCGCATAGTAAGTTGCATTCACCATAACAAAGCAAATTATGTCATACGTTCTAAGTTATTATTACATCATTTCCTCTTGACTGCCCAACATAGGGACCAACTGCAACATCAACAACAACATTCTGTGGATTTGGGTCACCAGATTATCATTGCAAAGCAGTAACTTGTAAAGCGAATGGACTAATCTAACCAGAACAAATTGCAATATAAATCCTGATCACTGCTACACACTTCAATTTTTAAAGCCAAGCTAATTCAAACTTACGATTTACCCACTAAAGCCAATAGAACAATAATATAAACGAATAAAAATATGTGCAAATCTTGTTTTCATTTTAAATTGAAGAATAACTTTTAACTATACCAAGGTCTGTAGAGAGAAGTTATTGAGAACTGAAAATATTTTTGACATAATCAAATGATAAACTTCAATGCAATGATGTTATCAACATAGCCTATAATAAGCTTCGGTATTAAGTTTCAATTTCTAAATTAGTTAGACACCAGAAACAATACCAGGAGCTTTAAAATTATTTTTTTTTATGTTTTAATTATCTTTTTAGCTTTCAAATAACTTTAGTCCATGGCTGCATACACAAAAAAGATTTTATTTAACATAATGCCAAGTCATTGCAATTAACTTAAACCAAGTTACAATTTATTGGAAACATTTTATGAATAACTGTCGGTAATATTTTCACCTATCTCCAATTTCGGACAATATCCTGCGGGAAAATGTGTTCTAAATAAATACAAGTTCGCGTAAACCAAATTTGTTTTCTCTAATTAGTAAAAATCAAAATTTGCAGTAATTATAAGCATGATTAAACGTAGTGCCTGTGGATATTTATTTAAACGGTGTCTTGTTAATTACAAAATTATTAAATCATTTAAAGTACATTTAATGTACACAAATATCACAAGATAATAATTTTCATTTTCTTAATTCTTATCAAATGTTTTGCATTAAAACATCAAACAAATCTTTTTTAAATCTCGAAAATCAAGAAATATGAAAAAATAGTAAGTAAAAAATAAAAAGTCATTACTCTAAATGGTTCCGGCTTCTTTGATGTGTTATCAAGGATGATGATAACTTATCTCATCTTACAGTTGTAAAATGAGAACTATTCATTAACCGCGTTCAATATCAAAAAATCAAAAATAACTTCTGACAAAATCAATATAAACTTGAATTTTAATTATAAAAACGGTTTAAAAAGTGGATAATTACACATGAAAAGTTGTCAGATGACAACTTCCGGTTATTTGTTTATTCTTTCAAAGTGTGTATCCCAAAATTTTTAATGACAAAATGTCTAACCCAAAAAGATAACAAACCACAAAATCACTGCATCATATGCATAATACTCAAAGTATTAAAAAAAACAATAGTTCTCTTTTTATGCAAATACAAAATAAGAATTTATGATTAGTATCAATACCAGTAATGTAAAATCCACTCATTTCGATTAACATTATGTATAACTCACTGTTGCTAAATTAAGTTGTAACTGAAGTAAACCAATTACTCTTCGTTATCAAGTTCTGGCAATAATATCTAAAAGCGATTCCCTGAACCAAAATCAAGTTAATCTAACATGATACTTCGCAATAAGAGTTACAATAAAATGTAATTAACTTTATTTCTCAAATTTGAACACTACATCAAACCAAACCATTTTAACATTAACAAAACTCAGATTTTAATACTTTAACTGACCACATGGCAAATCCCCAACTTTTAATTAAAAATCTTTGAAAATCTACTTAAAACAAAGCAAAAATAAATCCGATTAAGGGTTTATAAACGTTGATGAAGAAAAGAAGAAAGAGGAGAGTGTTACTTATTATCAACATAGCTGAAAAGCAGTTGTTTGCTTGCTATTTGAACAACTGCCAACATTTGACATCCTTTTTAAAACTGCTTCATTGCTTTCGTTCTAAGGTTCCGTGGTGAGAACTTTACTACCCTCAAATCAACAATAACACCGACAATATATCTTGCCAGTTTATCTCCCTAAAGCCTAGTATTCATAAACCCGTTCCATTTAAAGAAAGAACTGTAAATCGCAGATTTGATTGTGATTTTCATATCATTAAACCACCAACTGTTTTGAGTAATATAAATTTAAAGGCAATTGTTTACAAAATGACCGCATTTTATGTCAAAACTAAGATTTAAATATGCAGCTTTCAAATTTTCTTGCAAAATTGTGCAGAAAATTATGATATTATTCATTTTTTTTCTAAATATTTTACTCGGAGCAGACGTATCTCAATTTAGTGCCCGCTTCAAGAGTCAATTTGATTAATAAAAGTTAATAAGTAAAATTGCAATAACATTTTAGATAATAAAATAATAACATTTTAAAAATATATAGCAATTAGCAAGATTGCATGCGGATGAGATGTGAGATTTTTCTCTTCTAGAGTTTGCATAAATTAAGTAAGATTTTTCATCCAACAAAGCAAATTGAGAAATTTTTCACATATTTTACTGAATTTCTTGCACAAGAATGCACTGCTGGTCTCATTCTTAGTTGAGATTGAGCCATTATTAGTGAATCCAGCTTAGATTTTGATTACAAAAATTCTTAAAAAATGCACATATTCCCAACTTCCAAATACTTTCTACTCTACTACTTCAAAAATTCAAGCCATATTTCTTATATTACAAAATTCTGTACTAATAGTACAAAAAATATTAAAAGTCAGCTTTAACCATTGCATTTCACTCACATCTTGAATCCAAAATAAAGGTTATCTCTGAATCCATACCGGAAATCAAATAAAACGCGCGTTTATTCAGTTTTACCGCGTAATCATTGACGTCACAGGAAGTTGATATCGAATTGCCTTACCTCTTCGTATGGATGAGAGTCGGGATGCTCTTCTTTGAATAGTTCACACTCGTAACAAGGGGCACGTTGGCCACTGATGCCCACTCGCATCAAAGCGACGATATACAAAACCCCTAAAATGCCCAACAGAAGCGCCATCTCACGTCATCATTGTCCGAAAAAGAGAAGTAAAATGCCTGCAAAAGAAAAGAAAACGTTTAAACATGAGTTCAGGTCACGCAATAAACAATCAAGTCTATCAAGACAGCACAGCTTGAAAATTTTTGTTCTAAAGGAAAGAGATGGGAAGTAATTAACGATTCCCAACTACACCGCACATCCATCCTCTAGCTAGACAAGAAAGGAGTCGAGTTGACTTACGAGATTCCTCTCTCAGCAGGAGTGTGTGGATGAAGAAAAAGAAATGATGTGGATTTCAAAAAAAAAATAGTAGTAAGTCAATATTGGTTACGTCAATGGTGGGTGGCCTTTTTTATCACGTGTTTTATCACCTTCATCCATCAATAATAGTGTTTGGTTGCCTCAGCAGATACTGAGATTCATCCAAGCACAGTGAACAACAAACTCGGTACAACAACAGCAAACAAATCAGGATTTTTGATTACACGTCATTACACATCTTTATTTCAAAACGTAATAAGTATCAAATATTATTCTAATTATATGTGATGTAAATTGTTTGTGCTTATTGATCCAAAAAATTAATAATCAATAATTAAATGAATAAATCCAGCGTGCGCTATAGAAACATGATTATCTCGTCTTTGATTATTTAGATCAGGCAGAATATTATTGGTTATATTTTAATTTTAACGTTATTCTCCAAAATACCCCACAAATCTATTCAACAGCGGAATGGCTGTAGAAGCATTTGGTGCAATTACAGATTGGCCAGTCTACTAAAGGAGCTTGTCTGATTAACTTTCAGTTTGAGTGGTCCATAACAAAACGTTTTTTATTGTCAATAAGCATTTTTCAAAGATATTGTCAATATTTTGTATAAGATATGAAATTATGAGCAAAAAAACTCCGAAATGGGGCCTCAAGATGCTAAAGTGGGCCCTTACAGTGCTGGAATAGGCCCTTACAATGCTGAAATGGGCCCTTACAATACTAGAATGAGCCCTCTAACTAAAAGGGTCTCCTACATCGCAGGGTCTTTCAACCCTAGTACTCTACTGATCATTTTTTATATGAGACGTAACCAGGGCAGAATCAAGAATTTCAAGAATTGCTTACATTGATTTAGTTAATGGCTTTAATAGTGGCTGAAAATTCACCCACCTCTCACCGCACAATTAAAAGTTTTGATCCAAATTCAGAATTTTAAATTACCACTTGGTCAGTAGCAGTCCGCCCCTGTAAGAACACATTCCTAACAGCAAACACACCGTTTACTAATTTTTCTTAATTCCAACACCCAATAGCCCACAAAAATAGACATTCCCGAACCTTTGAGCAGAGTTAACAAACATTTTGTTAAACTAAACATTTTTAGTTGGATACACCATAATCAGTGTTCAACACAACCCTTTTTTTCTATAATTGCAGTATATCATATTTTAGATTTTATAAATTGTCACATAAAATAATATTGTTATGATTTTTACTTTCAACTTAAAAATCAGTGATTTCAAAAAACGTATTACAAAGTAAATAGCAAGTTTCTTTTTTTAAATATTGTTTATCAGGGAGATCTGGAAACTAACTTTAAACAAAATAGTTATTTATCATTATATCTTAATCATCTAGAAGCGAATCCATTTCATATCTCTGCACTCGGTCAATTTCGCATCCTATTCAAAAAGGAAAACATGTCAGCTGTTATTGTTTCGGAAAATATATGATCGATCTGTCACTCAACATTTAACAGATAGTGGAAAACATGTTCGTCTGAAAATGAGCGTTATCAGGATGAATATGAGAATCCTTTATAATATTCATTTCAAGCTTATAAAAATGCTAAAGAGTAAATAAACCATTAAAAATCGTATCGAAAAATTATCCAATGAAATGTCCAATTACTGCTCAGCAAGATATCCAAAATTTAATCTAAATTTCTAATTATGATGTTAATTTAAATTATGCTTTATCACAAATGTACATTAACAAAGATAAAATAATTAAATAATTAAAACTTCAAAATAATTATTTATTAAACTAAATATTTAATAACTCGAGTCATTTGAGTTTAAACTGAAATTAAGATTAAGACAACGTTTTAAGAATTCTCTAAGTAACTATCCTGCAGCATTTATGTTACATCTTCCCATTTAAAATTTTAATTATTAGCATTAGGTTTAAAGCAATAATAATCCCCGCAAATAACTAAACTCTTTTCCAGGTATTTTTAAAAATGTTTAGGTTCTACCTTGCTCTTAAAGGAATTAGTGCATTTTTAATTTTTCTAAGAAGCAATTCATTGACGTTAAAGAGAAAGATCTTTTCAATGGTCAATATTAATAACTCACAAAGAAATCAATAATCACACAGAACCGACGTTAATTAGGTTGAATGTTTTTGTATAATTAGAGCAAATAAAGCAATTAAAAGCTTCAAGATTTCTAGAAGTGAAAGTACAGTGCAAACAAATGATACAGCAAATACCTCTTAAATTAACGTTAAGATTTAGTTCATCGAAATTCTGGTTTGCATGGATGATTAAAATATAAATAAATAAAAAAGAAACTAATTTTTTTAAACACCAAAAATCCATACAATTAATTACATCAAAACAAGATGTTGTTGTCGGCTTAGACAAATCATCAAAATAAAAATATACTGAAAAACATGAAGCCTTAAGTCGTAGATATCCTAGTTATCAATAGTTAATAATGCTGTAGTTCAAAAATTGATTCATGTCGGATTCCATTCGAGATAAATTGTTGTAATAATTCAACTGGGTGATTAAATTTCCAAGCAAAAACTAAGATAAAATTTGTATGTAAATCCCTGAGACAATAATACAGTAATCAATACACCTGTTTTCAAAGCAAAAGATCTTATTCAATTCCCACGAAAACCTGGTAATAAGCAATTGTAAATTAAGGCTTATACTGCAGACAAAATCGCTAATTAAAGAATAAAAAATTATTTATTGCTAAGTAAGGAATTGTTTAATGACTCACAGAGTTACTTTTATTTAGGTAAATAAAACTAGAATAGTTTTATTTTTCTAGTGAATTCAAGTGCAAAACTCAACATTCAGGCAAATTCTGTTTACTTAAATAAATGAATCTACAAAAAGGAGGTGACAATTGATTTTTTTATTTTGAAATATATACTGTAATCAACAGTGATACTTATTTTGATAACAATATGTTATTTTTTCAAAATAATTAAATTTTTCATAATTTTTTTGAACATTTTACTTGTTTTTTTCCCCCTAAAACTTGTTCATTTACCAATTGGTTCGTTTTAAATAAATAATTAATCTCATTCAAAGTAATGTACATTACTTTAATTCATAAAATATCCAAAGAATATTTGATTGACTGCACAAACTTCCCAAGAGAAATAAAAACAAACGTTTGGAAAATTCAAAAAACCAAACAAATGCTTTGTGTAAAGGTCAAATTTAATCTGTAGCTTTACTCTGATTGCTTCTACACCATCATTATAAATAAATATCCAAGCTTTAATCCAATTAAAGAGATAATCGCTTATTGAAAAATTTTAACTAGGGATTAAATATAATAAGAGACTTTACGAAGTAATAAAGAACAATTCTTTAAGAGTTTTTTTTATATTTCATATAAATTATGATAACTCAATTAAAAAGTAATTATTTTTTTATTACTGAAGCATAAAACGTATTCATACTGTCATTTCAAACCTTTCCATTCTCCAACTTCTAAAAAGAACACTAAAAGACTTGAGGGCATGGAGAAGGAAAAAGTAATGTGAATCGATACTGCAACTCGATTAGCAAGCAGTAAATTTTGAATTGCACTCAATACTTTTACAGCATCATTTGCAACCGAACTGTAAACAAACCCACAAATTCAAGCTTCACTTTTGAAAGGAAAAAACTGAAAGTTTTTAAAAATGTAATATGTCGTTTAATTTTAAATGCAAACGAATGACATTTTTTATGACTCAAAAAAATAATGTTAAATTGTAATATTATATTTTTAATTTCACAGTTTAAGAATAAACGCTATTTTTTCTTAAGAATAAATCAAAAAATGTTTACACCGAATATCCTGTATTCAAATTTCGTACATGCATTTTGTGATAATATTTAAAAAAAAATTCGTTGATTTTAAAGTTATGCACATGCGCTTTGCTATCTTACGTCAGACATTTACGGTTTTATAATTTTATAATTTTATAATTTCTTCTCGAAAACGAGAAATCATAAAATCAGTAGGAAATACTTAGATATTTAAATCTAAAGTACTTAAATATTTAAATCTCGGCTGCTTGGAGACTATTTCCTTAAATGTACACATTTCTGCTTCAACAAGCAAACGTTTCCTTGTTTCTACTTTAAACAGTACCTACTTGTCTATTTAAATTATGTACCATACGCATGTTTTAATAGGCACGTAATGGTATTAAAATAATAATGAGAGCATTACAATCTGTAGATGTAGACCTCCCTTGTTTTTCACATGTGCACACAGTTATGACATGTTGAGATGACTTCAATTAATAATTCACAGATGAAAAGCACGACCGCTTAATGTGACAAAAAATACTTTCCTTTTGATAGGTAGAAAATTACTTTCCTCACATCTAAGTATCTGTTAAACAGATATTTTAAAAACACATTAAACCCCCAAAAAATTTAATTTTCTTTTCTATATTATAAAACAAAATTCAATCTTTAACCACCTGTAAAAAAAAATACAATTTGAGTTAAAATTGCCATCTCTAGTTTCTAAAGATGGGAATTTCATCTTTAATTTCCACCTACACAACAACTTATTACCATCAAAATATTTACAAAGCCCAAAACACTCACGATGTTAGAAAAGTCAACATCTGTCACCCAAAGGCTAAAGCAATGATTAAGAGAAGTCGACATGCCGTCATTTCTAATTGTCACACCTGTTTCCCCCTAAGACAAGCTTTTCTGCCCTGCTTGCCACCCCGAAGTAAACCAAACCACAAGCCAATGCTCAGCGAAATCCGATCGTCTCCTGTCGCGTGTTGTGCTCGCATTTCCTTTCTTCAGTTGCACCCCTAATGGACTCTCCTTTACAACTCTTTTATTATGCATGATTGAGTTGCACTCTTGTGCGCACGCGCCATTGAGTTTTAAGTTTACTTAGTGCACAAAACAAAAGAGTTAAAGGGAGAATCCACGAGTTGACATATGATCCTACGTTCATTACACAGGAAATTGCTCAGAGAACAAGGGCCCATTCCTATCACTGCCTAGTGGACATTCCCAAGAGCCCCGACCTGCTGGACACCGTAGAGATGAAGAGTGCATAGGGTTAGAAAGAACTGGAGAAAGAAAAAAATCGATCAATAAAAACAGGGTTTTCTCTCTTCACTACACCTCCCTCTCCCATCCCTGGCCCCTAACCCACAAAGGCGTCCACAACTGCATGGCAACCCAAGTCACGTGATGATAGCGTGCACGTATTGAGTCCAAAGGGATGCCATGGAAAAATAGTACCAAGAAATAGTTCATATTATTGATTGAGGTTAAAAGCATTTTTTTATTTGAAAATTTAGAATAGAAAATAAAATAGTATTTTTATATTAAATAATTTAAGATTGAAAACTATTTTACTTTTTACTATAAATAAGAAAAAATTTCTTTTATTATTTTAATTTCAATGTATTTTTTTTATTGTATTAAACAAAATGTATAATAAATAAATTTGATTATCGCAGATATTATTGTTTTTTATTATTTTATTATTGTAATTTTTTTTACACAATAAAATGTAAATTTGTAAATAAAATAAATATCGTGTACACATGTGAGGATAAAAATAATTCTAATATAATTAAAAAATGAAGCCTGGTGTGTTTGAAAGACATTTTTAAATGTTAAAACAAATTTAAAGTCAATCGCATTCCAAAACACGTACTTTAAGCACCTAACTGAATAATTCAATAAACCAGAAACCTATTCCATTGAATCTAATCCAAAAACAGTGATTGATTTTAGATGTACTTTTATGCCACACGATTTTTTCTCTCTATGTACTTCAATGAGGTAACTAATTTACTACAGATAAAATAACATTTGACATTTTCAGGAGTTATTTGATTACTTTCTGCCAGGAATACAACAACAGTAATCAGAAAAATCAATTATTTTAGACTCAATCTCTTAATATTCTTAAATAACAGTTTCTACCGTATAATTTAATCTATTTGAGATGTTCTAAAAATACTCAATTTTTTTTATTGTTGAATGTATGTTAATTACATTGCAACCTTTAATAAGAACTTGTCAAATATGTCTGTCCTACAGGCACTTGCTACAATATGCCATACTTGACAGATATCGACATGATCTGGAAATTAGATAGTAATTTAATTTAAATCTGTCAAATACAAAAATAGTTAGAAATTTTTTTTCATGCCAAATAAATCTAGTTAAGATTTGTTACGAGATATAAACTATTATTCTAAAAAAACATTAAAGTACAATATTATGAGAACTTAATATTTGAAAGGTTTAGTATGGTTTTCCTGGTATTGTGGAGGATTAATTTGTACTAGTTTTACCGTTTTAAGCTCAAGCTTAGTTCATACTTAACACATTACTGCGTTCAATTTGGTTAAGCCAAATCTCCTGTTGCTTAAATTTAGATTATAACAGAATGTGATCTTATGCACCATATTTTGTTTAAATTATATCACGTATTTGACTTAACTTTAAGCCACGTTTGCTCACTTATTTGTCTTAACTGCCAATGTTAAGAAAAACTGATAAGAGTACATACGATTTTGTTTGCTTATTTGACTTATTTCAAGTTATTTAAACAAAATCTAAGTTTAGCTTAACCAAACTGCACGTAGCTAGTGCAAACTATTAATATTTACCATTTGATTTTTAAGTTTTAATGGTTTTAATCTCTTTAAATGAAATCTCAGATTTTTCTCTATAATTATTGTGTAATTTTAAGCAGTTGAAAAATTTATCACACAACGTGGAGCTCACTTGAGCTGAACTCTAGTACTTTTTTTTAGTTTTACATACCTCTGGACATATGCAGAAGAATAGCTTGCGAATAATCAAGAGCTCGAAAGCTATTTTTCTGTAGGAAGAATAAATCTGAATATTCGCAGGGGAGGATTTACCATTCGGGCAAACTCCAACGGGCCGATGGCATAACATGAGCGAACATCTCATTTCAGATCGATGGGCCACTCAAATATCTAACTATCTCTACACCTACATGCCAGTGAATATAGAATTAACAATTATCTTCTCGACTTCATGTGCTTACTGAGGCAAGAGCAAAAGTATCTTTTTGTCCCCGCAGCACTGTGGATGATAGAATAACTTCACTATTTTTATTTAATTTTATTTTTTTAAAGGGCAATGTCAAATTACATTTTTCGGCACCTTTTTGAGCCCCAAAGCATGTTAACTCTGTAGGCCCTCTTTTCAACTTGTCATTTCTTAATACATAGTGTAATTTTAAACATGTAATTGTAAGTTGTTTATTTTATTAATTTTGGCTAAAAGATTTTTAATTTAACTTTCTAAATAAGTATTGTGATGGGAAAGGTTAATTCTCAGTTAAATAACTCACCACTAGAGTGAGACAGAATAAAATTAGTATTAATCTTGCTCATATAGGAGTGCTAGAATTAATTAATAGAAATAACTTGACCCCTGATTTGGAATAGTTTGGCTCAAATTAAAATAGCCAATAGTAAATAGTTATTTTCTATACCCCTAAATAAAGTAGCTTCTCCTTATTTATGACCTATAAATAAGGAGGAAAACCCTAGATTCTTCCTGATTTTGCTGATGTTGAATTGATTACTTGCTTGTCTCTGTGATTGAGAACTGTCTCTGTGATTGAGGACTGTCTGTGATTGAGAACTGTCCCTGTGATTGGGAATCGCTGATTTGCTTGCTGTTATGCTTAAAAGACCCATGGGAAGTCTTACATGAGTTGTTCACCATACATTATACATGCTAAATGGAAATTACATGAAAAAGTATTTTAAAAAACGCACAAATAAACAAGCCATCATAGATTCTCCACTCATAATGGGATGGGACACCCGATTGTTCAGGGCAGTCCCTGTGAGTGGGAATCGCTGTTATGCCTCGCTGTTTGTGTGGCCGTTTGCCTGACAGATGCATCTTACTTGAGATGTAACCTGGCCCTTATGCATTTGATCCTGTTTAGCAAATGCATTTCCTATATGACCTGACTTAGTATATAGTCCTGTTTCGTTTAGTCAGACTAGACTTTCCTATATTTCCTTCTCTTTTTTATTACATTGTATTTCTTCCATAAGATAAGTGTTCTTCAATTATTTGCAAGTGTCTCATAAGCTATTCCTTCTGATGTTTCAGGTTAAGAACCAGTTTGCCTCTCCCTGCAGTGTGTAGGAGAAACCTCCTGTTTTCCTGTTTTTATATTTTATTATTCGATTATTTCATATATATTCATTATTTTATGTAGCTTAGTTTTTATTACTTTTATATAAGATATTATTTATCCTGTAGACTAGTCTATTTCTCTTAGAGAGAAATGCCCTTTTTGTATTTATCCCTATTTTATTCGAGCTAGAGAATAAAATGTAGTTTGCAGCGTAAATTGCATCATTCTCCTTCCCAGAATTCAACACCGAACAGGTAATCATCACAGTATTACCATATTTTCATGTATATATTTAATGAACATAAAGTTTTTATTTACAAATAATTGGCAGTGCCATAAACAAGTATTTTTTTTTTACTTATCAAACTGTCACTACTACTTTCGAAGCCATAAAAACAGAACAAGCCATAAAAGAACAAACAGCAGAGAAAATTGTGTTGCTGGATGTCTCTGTTCGGGATATTGTACTTGAACAGTCTTTTTAAATTATGTAACCCATTTTTAAAAAAATATCCGCATATGTAGGTTTTACCCTAAATTCGGAATTATGCAGCTTTGTCTTGTAACAAAAAAAAACAAAAACAACAAGCTACTATCCAAGTTATAGGTCTAGGTTCATCTTGGCAGAACATGTGCACTTGAAACTATTGTCCCCCATAGTGTTGCCGGAACATCATGATTCGTTAATGGAAAGACAAAGCAAGTGAGAATCTCTTGGGATATAAGAAGTTATTAAAGAGAGAAACAAACCCCATTCTTTCCCTTTCTCATGTAGTATACATGACTTGAGCAATATTCAATAATTTACAACTTAAATATCGAATATATTATGTAAGTTTCTTTTCTCAGTTCAGTGAAAACTTTTCACCTCTAAGTTTTTCATAAGATTAAACATTAAATCAATTTATAAAATAATAAATAATAACTTGCAAGTTCTGTGCAGTGCATAAAACATCCTGCAGCAATGTTCAGAATCGATGTTTGAAAACGATAGATACTTTTGTTTGTAACCACCTTTTGGACACTAGGTGCAAAGAGATGTCACATGTTTAAAACATCAGTAAAACATCAATGCTTTTATAAAAGAGTGAAATTCTAAAGATAACTGAAAACAACTTTATTTAAGATAGAATAACTACATCTTTACATTTATCACTTTTCACGAATATTTTGTAGATTTTTTTTCAAAATTCATAACTGATCTTTTTTGTAAAAATTAGTTGTTTCACTAGTTTGTACCACAGCAAAAACAACAGTGCTTGATTCTTTTCTTTTATAAAATAACTCCAAATTTGAGTTTGGACGTGATGCACATTTTGCAGTCAGTTTCCTCCCATTTTGGAAGAATCAATTTTATTGATGTATCCACAAGCAGAGACATAGATTCTTCCATACTGTATGATACATTTCAATTGCTCAATGAAACAAGGAGACAAGTCATTTGTTTATTGTATAAATATTGACAAAATAAGTGTATTGAAGTGCTTGATTTACACATGGGCAGTGCCCAAAACGAAATGCACAGGGATGGTATTCCGGTTGTTATGAAAAAATTCTAAAGCATTCCGGTTGATATTGCAAAAAAATGGATAGGGGATAAAGAAGGGGTTATTGGAGTGGAGTTGAAGCATCTGCGTTCCAGTTGATAGAACTTTCCAGTTCGAGTATCGCATGTAGACCAAATAAGCTGGGCCTAGGGCCCAACTATTTTGAAGCCCCACAGGGACC
>JAQFZN010001310.1:0-16930 GCA_034687075.1 Geophilus carpophagus
GTAAAAACTTATTTACCATTAAAATACAAATTTTCTTAACAGGTTAAAGTATCAAATACTTATTGCCAGGGGTTGTAAGTTCTTACTTAAAATCTGGTTTTCTTAACACCTTTCGTCCTATAAATTTATTTTACATTTTTACACTTGTCAATTGTTATTAGTGAGTTCAATCACAAGTGACTTCTAGAGATTGAAAGCACCTAATACAAATCACATGATACTGATTGTAGGTTTAAGATCTTCAAGACCTGGAGAGCCAAGAAATAGCACCAGACCTATAACTCTGATTTTTTTAAAATGAAACATGACAGATTGCTATTGTCCCATATGCTGCAAATTAACTTGATCATTTTAAGTACTAGTATCAGATAATCTGATTTATGGGTTTTAATAATGAGAACATAAATGGATAGCTATTGTCTTTAACAGACTATTACTCATTCAAGAAAAAGCATCACATATTTTGATGCACCCTACTGTCAATAAAAAGTTTTCTGACTTAAGTTCAGTAAATTCTTAATGTATAGTTAGCAGAAAAAAAAGAAACATGATGACTTGACATCATTCTGTATTTGGTCATATTGTGATCAAGACCCATAAGAATTATGAAGTAATTACATCTTAGTTTTGTTTAAGAAAATCAAGTTGCTGGCTTAAAAGGAGTTACAAATGCATCCAAAACAACAAAGGGTGCAAGAATATAACTTACATAATGCCTAAATAGCAGACCATGAAATGGAATAAACTGATAAATCAGTCCTTATGGTGATCATCATAAGTATAATACAGCAATCCTGGGGCCAGATTCACTAAACAATCATTAGGTGGTAATGATTGGTTTTGCTTGTTAATTTACAATTAAAACCAATGTTATTTACAAGCATATTCACTAAGAATTTTTTCAATGCTATTTTGTTGCTGTAACATTATTTAACAACAAATCAAACCCACTTGTAAGCATACGACATTGTTTATTGTAACAACACATGGTCATCGTTAAGTTTTTAATGATTATCTGAAAATTTACAATCAGAACAAGGAAGAATTTACTCTGATGACAGAGTCTAATCAATATTTGGCCATGTTGTGACCAAACAAACAAAAGATTCTAAGCAAACCATGTTTGTAGCTTTATTAAAGCATATAAACCGGTTGCTTGGCTATGGAAGATATTCAGTGGAGGATCCAAACAATTTTGCCAGGGGTGGGGGGGCAATGCACAATTTTCAATAAGTAAAATAAAATTTTAGACATTTTAGTCACTCAAAATCCAAAAAATTGAATTATTACAAAATATTCTTTTCAATTCAATGTTTATGGCACTGGTACCCTACTTCATCCAGGGGGAGCAATCAAACCCTTCACCACTGGTGTAAATAAAGATGCACACAAATGACATTTATAAGATTTTGAAATGAAGTTGAACATAAATGACATTTGTATGGATTTTTACCTGTATGTATCAACATATAACTTTTAAGATTGTGTAAATGAAGATGAACACAAGTAACATTTGAATATTTTTTCATTTGTATGAGTCAGCATATGGCTTTGCAAATGATTTTGAACACAAATTAGATTTGTATGATTTTTCATGCATGAGTCAACATATGCCTTTTCAAATCATTCTGTATAAATGAAGATGAGCACAAGTGTACAACCCAGTTGCAAAAGTATCAGATCACACACTTTTTTATGTCTAATGTTTTTAATAGCAAATTACAGATTAGAAACAAACAATAAAATAATTAGACCCAAAAGATGTTGTAGAGAAGCATTTTCTCTACATTAAAAAAAACATTACAATAAGTGGATTATTTCCCAAGATACAGCAGTTTGAAAGTACACAACATGTTTCAAAAATATCCAATAATCCATAAAATTATTAGGTTATGTCTAGGTTTGTGTGAAATGTAGTAATATATGGGCATGTTTAAGCTCAAGACTTTTATCAGATACTTGCATTTAATAAGTAGGCCTACACCTGAAACCAACAATTTGTAATTTGAATTTACCATGGTGCATGGAAAGACTACCAGTGTTAAAATTTGAGAAAAAATTGTTCAAAAATATGCAAAAAATAAAACCAAATGTATAATTGCTGTAGAATTGAATGCGAGTCAAAGTGCAGTGGTTGAAATTTTTAAAAAATAGAAGACAACAGGTTCAACTGCTGTTACTAAACAGTGGCAGACCTAAAGTAACCAGTAAATATGATAGAATGTTGCCACATTTGTTAAAAGGAGAGAGACATGCAAAACCATCAGAAATCACTGCTGACTGGAATGCACAGACAGAAAAAAATGTTTCCAATGCTACAACTTGTTGCCACCTGAAGGACAAGGGCTATAGTTTTTACAAAGCCAAAGAAAAACCCATACTTACAAAGCCAAAAATTATAAAAAGGATAAAATGGGCACAAGCACACAAAGATTGGACTCTCGATGATTGTAATTCTATTATTTAAAGTAATAAATCAAAATTTTGTTTGTTATGATGATGAACAAAATAATGTGATCAGAAAAAATGATCAAGTCTATAATAAAAAAACCATCAAAGAATGCGTAAAGTTTCTTCAATCCTTAATGGTCTGAGGATGCATGAGTAGTAAGAGTAGGAAAATTAACAATAATTGATGGAACTGTTCATGCTATAGAATACCAAAAAAACATTAAAGAAATGTTTGTTGCCATCCATTAAACACCTTCATCCTAATAGAAAATTCACATAGAGCATCATCTCACTCTGCTGGCTCCACTAAGAAGTGGTTAAAAGATCACATGATTAAAACAATGGATATTTGGCCCGTCAATAGCTCTGATCTATCCCCCAATGAAAAACATATGGGGTATTATGAAAAAGAGTGAGGGAGTTAAAACCAAAAACAAAAGATGAATTGGAGAAAGCTTTGATAACAAATCCAGTTATTGTAATGTTTTTTTAATGTGGAAAAAAGACTTCTCTACAACCTCTTTTAAGCCAAATTATTTAATTTTTTTGTTTCAAATCTGTAATTTGCTATTAAAAACATTAGACATAAAAAATCTGATCTGATACTTTTGCAACTGGGTTGTATGGTTTTTCACCTTTATAAGTCATATGAAATTTTAGACCGTTCTTCCGTGCACATTAAGTTGTGCATAAGTGACATTTGTATGGTTTTTTACCTGTATGAATCAACATATGAATTTTCAAACAATGCTTATGTGTAAATAAAAATGAACACAAGTGACATTTGTATGGTTTTTCACTGTATAAGTGAACATATGCTTTTTCGAACCACTCTCCCATGTAAATAAAGTTGAACACAAGTGACGTTTGTATGGTTTTTCATTTGTATGACTGTGTATAAATTGTATTTGGTTGTGAACATGTAATACTTCAATGTTACCTAAATTTTGAAATGTATATAAACTCGTTTTCACATTGCTCAGTTGTTAATTTTGAGTTTAAAGATCTTTTCTCCAAATAACAGACCCACAGACCCAATTAGTGTCATATACCTGATATATGTGAGAGCGAGAGCATCCCTAAAACAGCCTGGGACAAGTAGTTGCACAGTAGCAGTACTAATCCCTTGGCTTGATGCTGGGAGATCTCCATTTGCATCCAGCGGTGTCTTCCCCCTTATGGCTCATTCTACTGATTGGGTAATTTCAACACTTATAGCGGCAAAACAAAAAAATCAAATGCTATTTTCATGTGCCTCACGATACCAAAATAATACAATTAATTCACAATTTAATGGACAAAATACAAATTTTGACACATTATGTCCCATTTTGCATCTCTCTCTTTCACTTTTCTGTTACTTTTTTAAATAATATTTTATACTTACTTGATTATTGCTGCAATGAATTTTAATATTCACACAAAAGTTCGTTTCTAACAACAAAATAAGTAAATAAAACACTCCCGCACCACTTACCTGGCAATTCTGACACTCACTACGTCATTTGTCAGAGTCACCTTCAGATTTGGCTCCGTTGGCACTGAAACGCGTTTTCACTTCTGTCCATCCTGAAACCTGCCATTTTGCGCCACTGTTGTTAACGCCAGTACCACCTCCACTAGAGGCACTGCTTTCTTCTTCTATTGGTTTACTCTCGACGATCGGATAAACTGCTTCGATCACAGCAGTCTGGGGATTTATATTTTCCCATTTTTCTAACATAAAATACACAAACAAAAAATATTTACATTTCATATCAATTTTATTTCTTTTCACTTGTAGCTTACTCCATCATATTTTTTAATAAAAAAATCGGAAATTTTGTTGCACATTCAGTTTCACATTTATGTAATGTTCAGTTTAACTAAAATTTAAAAAGCATGTTTACTAGATTTTTATTTTAAATTAACATTTGTATACAATGATTGAAAACTGAATTGTTCCTAATTAAGTGCTGTTATTCTAAAAATTTCAATAAACAGTTGAGAAAAATATTAATTTTTAAAAATATAAACACTCCTATCTACCGGTGAAATCGGTCACATTACAGGTGACATCGAACAAAGCGTAGCAATAACATCACGTCCAATTTTATCATTTTAACTAAAAACAAACAACCAAAATCAAATAAAGCTGTGACTACTATTCAACCACCTCAAAAGAAACCTCAACAAGTTGAAAACAATTGTGTTAACAAATTGGATATTAATTTTGATCATATTTTATCTTCATCGTCTAATGATTCTATGGAATTTGATAAAATGAGTGTGGAGGAACTTGAGCAATTAGAAAAAGATTTGCTAGCGGGAAATGGAAAATGGAAAATTACATATAGAAATTTTATTCCATAAAATTGTAATCTCTATTTTAATAAAAATATACTCCTAAAATAAAATGTTCTTAATTAAGTAAACATCTTTTTAATACTTGATAATAAATAACTGTAATTATTTTTAAAGTGTACAAATTTTTATAAAGATTTAATAGGGAAAAATTAAAATATTAAAATAAAAATTTAAAATTTTTTAAAAATATTTTTAAAATTTGAATTTATTAGAAAATTTGATCATCAATATTTTATTGAAAAGTGTGAGAAAAACATTTTCCCACAAGATAACATGGGAAGACGTCAGCCCCATCTAGTGTATTTTTAGGCATTAATCAGGTGTTACAATCACTCTTAAAAGCCAGTAGTGTTGGTAGTTAAGCCTGTACTGCTTGAAATAAATTTACAGTACACTCATTAATAATTTGTGCTTAATTTACCTTGGTTGCTGCTAGTTTCGTTTGCTTCAACTTTTGCAGCAGAAGCACTGTGTCGAATTAAAACTGAATATTGTGTGTAAGCACTAGCTTTACATCTTCCAGGTTAGCACATATCTCCAAAATTAAGTAATTTCATTGGTCTTATATATTGTCAATGTCATATTTTCTTTACTTATTTTGTTTTGCTAAATTCCATTTTTCCTAGCTATGTTTCATGTGTATTTATATTTATTTATCTACTTGTATATGAAAAGTAAACATTACAATAACGTTTTTGTACTGTTTTTATAACATGTAGCAACATCACCCACAGTGAAACAGACATTACAGCAAATGGACCCCCCTATTCCTGATAAAAGACAACTCGAGATGCCTGAGCACCAGTGGTGGCTTAAAAGTGGAGAGTCAGAGTAGTTAAGGGTACATTTTCTCAATAGTTAACCATTTTTTTTTTCATTTTTCATTGTTCATATCTAACTAGGTTTTCTACATCTTTGTGACAAAGGAACAATGATGGCTGCCACCAATGTTGAGTTGAAGCAGAGATAACAATTAAGTTTAATACTTGTATATTTTGCTTTGTGGAAGCCAAATCAGACTGTAATTAAAGCATTTGCACACAGATTGAAGGAAACAGTATAATCTGATTGATTTTACTTGTCCAAGTTGTAAGCTTTAGAAAATTGGATTAAATGTAAACAAAGCGTTAGTTAATGAAGCTTAATAAGGGCGAAATTCCGCTATTCACATTACAAAACAGCAAAATCAACTAGCATATTGTCAATTGTATGCAAACAATGCGACTAAATAAATAATCAATTTTAATGTAAATTATCATTAAGTAAAGAAGAAATCAAATTTTATTCAAAAGTTACCTTCTTTGAACGGGGTGAAGCTGTCAGGTAAACTCAAATTCTGAGTTATTTCCACCATTGTTGATCCAATTGAAGGTTTAGTTGGGTAAATATTTTCTTCCACGACAATCATTTGTGCCTCCTTTTTACAATGCTTATGTCTTGACTTTCCTTCTCCATGACTTCGTGAACGACTTCTAGAGCGGCGAACCTTTTTGTGATCATTTCTTGTGTATTTATCTCTACTTCTTGATCTCTTAATCCTGTAAAAAATTATTATTAGAAAATAAAATTGTTATTGTATTAACAGCACGATGCATCAAACCTTTCTTTGCTTCTTCGACGATCTCTGCTTCTGCTTCGTGATCTTTTTCGATTTCGACTATGACTACGAGACCTTTTTCGATCACGACTACGGCTTCGACTCTTTTTCCTTTTCTTTGACCTTTCTCTATCGCGTTTTCTATCTTCCTCGTATTTCTTTCTCCGCTCTTCACGATCCTTTTCCCGTAGCTTTTCCTCTTCTTCTCTTACTTTCCGTTTCTCCTCTCGTTCTTTTTCTCTTCTTTGCTCCCGTTCTTCTCTTTCTTTCTGCCTTTTGGCCTGTTGACAACAATTTTTATTATTTACAGTCGAAATCATTGCTAATTCTTATTTCTTACCAAAATTTCATCAACGGTAGCTTTAATTTTAGCAAATCCCATGTGTTGTTTTCCCATTAAATGATCGTCAACACGTTGTTGTGCATCACCAACAATAAGAAAAGCTCCACAAACTTCGCATACTTCCATTTGCTTTTCCTGCGCTGCTGCTATTTCAGCTGTCTATATTTAAAATAAACAATAAATATCGATTTAAAATCTAAATTTAATTTATATACTTGTAGCCAATGGCTGTTTTCACTGGATCTTCTAAGACCTTCGCGTTCATCTTTTAACTGATCGCATAATTTCATAATTCCTTGCGCTTCTTCTACTTTCCCTTCACAACCCAATTTTTCAACTTGCTCCAATAATCCATTTATTCGTTCACTCAACATTGTGATTTTTTCGCTGTTGTTGCCACTTGGAGCTGGCGTTGGAATCTGAAATTTAAAGTTAATATCTAATATTTAATAATGTTTTAAAATTATGTGAAAATATCATAAATTAAACGTAGTAAAAATTGAATTTAATCTCCATATATAATTTAATTTCGAAAAAATGTACTAACTTTCGCAGCATTTGCTTCCTGATTTCCTTGTGCTAATCTCTGTTTACCGCGTCTAATTCTCCTTTCAACATCAGCCATCATTCCTTGACAAAAACGAAGAAAATCTTCTTCATATCCCATTTTTTGATAACTCGAACTTTTTTCATATCTAAAAAAAATTCAAATTTCCAACTAATTATACATAAAAAATTGGAGGAAAAATATAATAAAGTTACTCTGATTTCAATTGTTCGTCGTGAATTTTCTCACATGGACCTGAAAATAAAAAATATATTTAATAATTCCGTGTTAACATAATTGAACAATTTTTAAATTCAAATATTTTCTACCTAAATCAGCTCTTGTGTTTACAAACAATTCGTTCGGACAAAACTTGACCAAAAAATGTTTGCACACCTGCAAAAAAGAATCAAAACAAATAAATTTGTTTATTTAAATATTTAAATATTGTTTGACATTCGTTGTAACAATATCAACAACAACTTCTCGAGCCAAAAATAAAATAAACGATCAAAAAGTTTCACAGACGCAACCCCATTCGACCCTTCGTTCTACTATTTCACTTAAATTAGTTTACAACTATTTCAATAGCAATGTCAATTTTTTAACCAGGTTAATTTACCTGAGGATCGTCCCACCGAATTTCCCTCTTCTTTTCTGTGGGCGCTAAATTGCGATCTCGTCCCATTAACTCGTCTAACAACGCCGCTGCAGCCGCCGCCGCCATTTTAGACTCTCACGAATATCTGCGAGTCTGCTGTACACTAATCTCGCGGTTTTTTTTACGTGTGACAAATGATTGCGTAAGGTATGTAGAATCAATTGACATAAATTTTAATATAATTAAAAATTAAATTTGAACAAAGTTTTGTTCGTGACCAGTTGTTCGCTCTTTTTTAACTCCGGTCATGTCATTGACGAGAACTCACGTGATGTTTTTAATCAGTGATTGGTTAAAAATTCGAATTAACTTTATTATCAACATGTTTGAGGCAAAATATAACGAATAAATAAATTATAATTAATGAATATAATTAGTTATCTAAACAATTTTTGAAAGTGAAAAGCATGATTTAGTCGAATAACGTAGATGCCGTTGCTTAAGTGAGAAATATGTTTCCGGCGGAATTAGTTGAAGGGCGCAGGCGCATGATTTAGACATTCCCTAAGTTGAACACGCGGACTTTGCTGGCTGTTTGAGGTTCACGTTTTTTAAGGATAAATTTTATTAAACGAGTCGGCATTACACAATGGATAAAAGTGAGACAAACAATACAGAACCAGACTGTTGGGAACAACATTCTGTGTTCGGTGGTGGTGACGCGGAAGATACGAGTCAATTAAGTACTTCACTTTCCAAGCTAAACGTGAATGCGCCGCCATTTGTGCCGAATGTCCACGCACCAGAGTTTGTGCCTTCGTTTGTGACAAATTCCAACCTGGCACCGGGTAAAAATTAAATTTACTCAAAAATTTCGACACCCATTTACTCGAAGTTTATTTTTAGATATTTTATTTTATTTTATTTATTTTATTTATGTTGGGGATCTTAAAATATAAAATGAAGAAATTTATTTTGAATTGGCAAGTACATTGTGGTGCAATATGGCGTCACGAGTTTGCGATTTTTTGCTTTGAAATTTATCTTTTGCGAATAATATTATTTGCACGCTCTGTAAAAGAGTGTGAGATGTAATAAATTGATTGAAAGTTTGAGAATGTGTTTGATTTTGTTTTATGTCAATGAGCCACGTGTCACGTTGAATTTCGTTTTTTTTTTGTTTGAAAAGTAGTTTAAAATACTATTGATTGAATTGGTTATTTTCAGATCCACCACCTAGTATGGATGTTGATTCACCCCCTGGAAAAGGTACAAATGATTTTTGATATTGTAATAATGTTAATTTTGTTTTGTGTTTTATTTTTCCTTTTAGATGCCCAGCCAGGGGGTGAAAGTAGTGTGGCTGGAAATGAACCGGCGGGTAATACGCTTCATATTTTAATGAAGTTGAATTGAAGAATTATTATTATTATATCAATTTGAATATTTGGTTTTTGTTTGATAAATTTACTAAAAAGTTTAATTGCTTTTAAATTATTGCATGAAATGTTGAAATAATTTTTTATCGTTTTATTTACAGTCTTTTAATGTTTTTTTTTATTATGAAATAATTAAAACATTTATTATTTTTGCTTTATTATAATTTATTAATTTAATTTGCATGCTTATTTTATTGTTATTGTTTTAAAATATATCTAAATTTATTTATTATTTCAGATTGGGAGGCAAATGCGGATGAAGAGAATCATGTAGACGATGAAGAAGAAATGGAAACAGAATCCTCGGAAGTGGAAGCACTAACGAGACCAAAGAAGAAACCAACTAAAGTAGAAGATGATAGACCAAAGAAAGAACATATTAATGTTGTTTTTATTGGCCATGTTGGTATGAAATTTGAAATTTGACCGAAGCAATGTGTTTAATAGAAAATAATTTAATAATTTTAGATGCGGGCAAGTCCACAATTGGTGGTCAAATAATGTTTTTAACAGGAATGGTGGACAAACGAACGTTAGAAAAGTATGAAAGAGAAGCGAGAGAAAAAAACCGCGAGACATGGTATCTCTCATGGGCCCTCGATACGAATCAAGAAGAAAGGGATAAAGGAAAAACTGTAGAAGTTGGTAGAGCGTATTTCGAGACAGATAAGAAACATTTCACGATACTCGATGCACCTGGACATCGAAGTTTTGTACCTAATATGATAGGTGGTACTTCTCAAGCTGATTTAGCGGTTCTGGTAATTGAAAATTATTCCGCATAATTTTGCAAATATATATTTATATTTTTATATTTTGTAGGTGATTTCGGCGAGAAAAGGAGAATTTGAAACTGGTTTTGAAAAGGGAGGCCAAACGAGAGAACATGCTATGCTTGCGAAAACAGCTGGAGTGAAGCATATGGTCGTTCTAATTAATAAAATGGATGATCCTACTGTCGAGTGGTCTGAAGAAAGGTATAATAAATTTATATTAGTATTTATTGTTATTAATATTGAGTTTGAATATGTTTTAAAACAGGTACAATGAATGCAAAGAAAAATTGCTTCCATATCTGAAAAAATGTGGGTTTAATCCCAAAACGGATCTAATGTTTATGCCATGCTCTGGCTTAACAGGAGCCGGCCTTAAAGATCCTCTGGATGAGAATATTTGTGTCTGGTACAGAGGACCTGCCTTTATTCCATATATAGAAAACCTACCTCTACTTTCGAGGACTGTTGAAGGGCCATTTCGCATGCCCATTATCGATAGGTACAAGGACATGGGTACCGTCGTTTTAGGCAAGGTCGAGATGGGACAAGCCAAGAAGGGTCAACAGTTATTACTAATGCCGAATAGGGTAGAGATTGATTTGAATATGAAATGAGGGGATTTTCATTGATTTGTTGATTGAATTTGTTGTAGACGCCGGTTGAAGTGATTCAGCTTTGGTCCGACGACGACGAAGTGAACCATATAGTTAGTGGTGAAAATGTGAAAATAAAATTAAAAGGAGTAGAAGAAGAGGTGGAACTAGTATTTTGAATTTGTCATAAAGTTAAATGAGTAAAGGTGAAATGAAATTGCAGGACGTTTCGCAAGGTTTTGTTTTGTGCGACGCCACACAACCATGTCGGACTGTGAAGCTTTTCGACGCTCAAGTTGTTATATTAGAGCACAAATCTATTATTTGTGCGGGATATAGTGCCGTGTGTCACATTCATGCTATCGCTGAAGAAGTAACTGTTAAAGTAAGGTTGAGAGGTTTTCGTGATTTTTTAATTACATTTTTTTCGTTTTTATGTTTTAATTTTTTTTTCTTTTATTTTATTATTATTATTTATGTGGTGTAGGCTCTAATTTGTTTGGTAGACAAGAAAACAGGAGAAAAAAGTAAAACGAGACCTCGTTTTGTTAAGCAGGACCAGATCGCTATCATGAGATTAGAAGCTGCAGGTGTTGTTTGCATGGAACCGTTCAAAGAATTTCCTCAGATGGGTCGATTTACACTTCGTGATGAAGGTTTTTAAATATTTGATTAACAAATGATGTGTTCAAAGTACAAAACTAAATTAAGTAGTGAAATTTAGCTCTTTTTTGAACACATTTAATGTTTTTTTTAATATAATAAACACTGCATTTTTGTTTATCTCATGTAAACTTGCAGTGTTTGTAAAGTAACGAGAAAAATGGACTAATATTTATTTCTATTTTAGGGAAAACCATTGCAATTGGTAAAGTGTTAAAAGTTATAGAATAAAGAAGTGTTAGAAAATGGAATGACACGATTGCGGGACGGAATACAAGATTTGATACACCACAAGCAACAATAAACTCCAGATGTGGTTTTCTTTTGCTCAGCTTTAACTGGAGTTGGATATTTTGATTTTGATTAAGAGAAAAAGAAAATTCTGTTTTTCAAATCTGAGTTTTCTCAAAAACCTTTGCTACTTTTACATGTTTCGAATAAGAAACGTATTCTTCTGCCACTTTATTTTATAAGTGAGATTGTAGTAGTAAGCAAAAGAAAATCATTTTGAAAAAATATTGTATTGTAGTGTCGATAAAATGAAAGCAGCTCTGCGCTTAACCATGAAATTGTTTTTTTAATTAAAAAGATCATAAACAAAAAACACCCATTTTTCAATGCAACCGGTAAAATTTTGTTTACTGTTTGGTAATGAGGTTTTTTTAACTTTCTATTCTATAGCTTGCAGTTGTACATTCTTTAGTTAGCTGGGTTTTATTTTTTAAAAAGTTGAATAGGCTTTGCAAGCAGAAGGGTAACATTTTAGGAATAAAAATATGAAATTGTTTTGTTTGTAGAGGTTAACAGCAGGGCTGCAGGTTTATTTTTCAAAGCAAATAATTAAATGGAATTAGATGGTATTACCTAATTTTTATATTGTATTTAAATGCAAAATGAAATTGAAAATGGTGTTGTGTTGAATTGCAAAAATATCAGCCGTTTTATGATATTTGATACTTTTGTTTTACATTTATTGAAAGTGAAAGTTAAATATTTGAACAAATTTTGTTAGGAAATGAATATTTTTGGCATTCTGTCTGGTTGGTTTTGTTGCTTAGTTGACCATTTAAAATGATATAAAAAGGAAATTATTATAAATGATGATACTGTTCTGCACAAGCCTCAAATAATACCAAGTAAAAAGCTGATGCTATGAAATATCTGGGTATTAAAACGCATTGATTTGTGAAACCTTTATGATAAATAAATACTGCAATGACTTGATACTTAGACGGCCTTGTTATTACCTTCGATGAAATTATATTCTTCAACTTAAAATCTTCACCTATTCTTTTTATTTTTTATTTATTATTTAAAGAGATCTAAAAAATAATTTAAGTATGTTAAAAATATTAACGACAACTTTGTATACCTGATAATATCACAATTTGAAATGATTATTAATTTAATTCACATAAATTCAATTCCTTCGTATTTCTTGTCACCTATTTGAGTTTCAGGTAATAATATACTTCCATCCAATGAGAAAACTAAAATGTACGTAGCTATGAGTCCATCAACTTCTTCTGATTTTAATGCTACTATAACTTGGTCCTCTGTGCCAGGTAGAAATTTAAAGGAAGAAAATCCTCTAGTTGGCTTAATGTCTCCTATTTGTTGAATATCTATGGAATCAAAGTTTTCACTGCACTTAATTATCAAATTAGTTCCTTGCTTTTCATCTAGTTTCTCATCGTATTTATGGTGACTGGCACGTCGTGGAAGAAAAAACCAATGTTTATGAATTGGGCTCCAAACACCGGATTCATGAATTAAATAACCTGAAAACAAAAACAAAGTATAAATAAAGATAGATTCATTTCTCTTCAAATATTACCTGGATATGTGATTTTGAACGCTTTACGCATTGCATTATAATTTTGATGCCAGTCTAAATGCTCAACTTCTCCTACAGATGATACAATCTTCACCCATTGTGGATGTAAATTAATCAATTCTCCTTTCGGGCTTGTCCATTCCTTTCCAAGTCCACCAATGTACAATTGCTCGTTCTTAACTGCCATCCATTCACTTTTAAATCCTAAGAAAAAAAAGAAATAAAAACAAAATTTCTCTTTATCTGTTTTAATCTAGTAAAATACCTTTAGTTTGCCGGCCGTCACCATCTGCCAATATAACCCACGGTATAATTTTGTCGCCGAGAATTTGATACACAATCCCAGTTCTATCATCCACAGTATATAATTTGCCATTGAACACAATTAATTCAGATAATTCTAAACCACGTCCACCTAACGACATAGACGATTTCAATACTGTCGAATTGGGTTCCCAATCGAACTTGACACTTTTCGAAATGAAATTATAAGTAAGATAACCAATCTTCAAGTAACTAATCCACGTGTTTTCTTCCTTTTCACTCTTTGAGTTAGTGTCTAAATCTGAAATGAGGCCTATTTTATAAATAGCTTCAAATTTTGTTCTTTTCACATTAGTTAACGGATATGTTGCATTGTACCATCTTTTTGTCTTATGTTTCAAATGATTGTGTCCTAATTCATCATTATCACCGATTTCGTTTGTCATTTTCAATCCACTTCTGCTTTGAGGAAACACAATGTAGAGGATGATGAGTATAGCTACTCCAACGGTCGCCACAGTGTAAACGAAATTTGTTTGCATACGAATTGAGTTATTTCCTACTCTGTAAGTGATGGGTGTTTTGATAGCTTGTCTCCAGTTCTGCATGTCTGTTTTCAGTTGGAATGATTAATTTAGTTCATTACGTATGAATGATGGTAGCAATTTTTATGCTTAACGTTTCTGCAACATCTGTTAAAAAAGCTATGCACAGTGGCGCCACTAGATTAAAGTTTACATTGAGTTTGATGAAAATAAATTTTATTTTTATTTACGTTTATTAATAACAGATTAAAAACAAGATTAATTTTTACTTCTGGTTCATTGCTGCTATAAAAACTTGGGTTTATATATTTTAAACATAGATGGCGCGAATGAAATTTATAAAGCACTATTGATTATCGATTGACTCGTGAGTAGAATGGATTTGAGAAAAGCGAGCGAAGAGAAATTAAGAGAGGCTGCTTGTTTTGGTGACGAAGAGGCTGTTCATGCTTTAATAGCAAAAGGAGTTAATGTTAATGCACAACATGAAATAAATGGCTGGTTTGTAATAGTATAATGTTTTTTTTAATTTTTATTTTAATCCATTCTTGAACAGGACTGCTTTACACTGGGCTGCTAAAAGAGGATATAGTAGTATTGTGTCTTATTTACTACAGAATGGTGCGGATAGATCATTAATCTCAAAAACAGGAGAAACTGTTGCTAGTGTGACTGATAAGGAAGATATATTTCATCTCTTAAATCCAGGTGCTGATGAATAGTACAATTAAATTTGTTTGAATAATTTTTTATTGTGTTTATTTATATTTTTGAAGGAGAAACTCCATTTGTGAAGAGTGAAGCCATTTCGAGTATAATTCCGAATTATTTAGTTAATCCAGAGATAAATCATAAAGTTGATATTGAAGTTGGACATTCAAAACAAGTTGCAATTATGAATGGGATCAGTTCAGGGTGCAATAATTTATCGTTAGACGATGGTAATATTTTTTCAATATTTTATAATTTTTCATATTTAAAATTGAGTGATTTTTTTTTATTTTACAGAATTGGTTTTGAAAGTTCGTGTTGCGCATTCCCCTGATCCAGACTTCATTGAAATTGAAATACCACGAAATGATTTAACTTATTCGCGTTTATTACGAGTCTGCTGTGAAGAATTAGGAATTGATTTAAAACACATTGTGAAAATTCGAAAACTGCCCGATACTGTTGTACGTAAAGACAAGGATGTGAAACGATTATTTGATTTTCAGGAATTGGAGCTTGTACTTACAAGCACTAGACCTGTTAACGGCAATGCTAATAATACCACAACTTCATCTCCCTATCCAGCAATACCAGGATTTAGAAATTGTACAATTTTATATTAAATTCTAGTACTTAATTAACGTGATGAAACTTAGTCTATGCTGATGTTATTTTAAATGTTTATGTAGAATTGTGTAATAACTGTATAGGTGTATAGTATTGCTTTTGTCAATTTTAAGATGCACTTTTTTCATAATTTTTAACATACCAACAAACCAGGTGCATCCTAAAATCCTAAACAGCTCCAGGCAATGACCATAAGATTAATATAGACTTGCGATTATCTTTGGTCTTAGATAACCGAAAAGGACGGATAGTTTGCAAGTCAATTACATGATCTAACCATAGCAGATGCAGTGCTAAAAGCAAGGGCAAAAACATTCAATTTTTATCATCTATTGGTTTTATATGGTTGGTTGAAGAACAGATTTAGAAATAGATTTCAACATATTAAAACAATTGATGCTTCAATATACTACCCATAATTTGTATTATTTAAGGATCCAAAAACTGAAATAAATACTCCAAGGTACAAAAACTTTTATTTTATTGTACAAAATTTCAAATATTTTCATCAATAAAAAATTCAAAAGAAAAATCATTTTTTTGAAATAGTAGAAAAAAATATTTAATTCAATTTGTAAGTGATCCGGGAGCGATTACCCCCATTGCCATCACCTGTATTTTCCCCTGTATACATGCAGTACTTCAACTGTAGATTATACATTTCTTAATCTGTGTTATTTAAATTTAGTTTATTTTAATCTTTTTGCCATTGAGAATGACAGTTACTAAAAATGAAAAAACAAGCTAGTAAGTCATGATTTTTAATGTATTCATAAAATATGCTTGATATGTTATTGAAGTTTATCTTAAACGGAATAGCATTTTCTATTGAAATAACTTAATTTCGAAACAAATTATTTAATATGATTAAGATAGAGAAACAAGTGTCACATGTATTAATATTAAGCTTAATTTTCTCTCAACAAAGTAGATTTTTATAAAATTTTTCTTAAATTATCTGTATGATTAGAAACCATATTTTAGTTTAATTGTAAACTGGATGTTTATTTATAAATTTTATACTTTTAAATTTTATAAAATGTTTTTATGAGCTTTGTTTTATTATGATTAATAAATCATGAACAATTTTTAATTTTATATTGAGAAATTCTTAAATTAGCATACAGTAGAACATCAATTTTAAGGATTATACCAAACATGAAAAATAGTGTAATATGTGACAGACAGCATTATCCTTTAAGACACTTTTTTGTGGTTAGCATGTTTCAACAATGTTGAATGTTGTTAGAATAAAGCAAACTGTAATATTTTAAGTACTTTTTAATACAAAAATAAGAAATAATTAAAATCAATAATAAAATAAAGTTTTTAAAGCAAATTTTCTTCATTTCCAGGTGACACAATTTTGTAGATACACAAGACATTATTTTGTGGACAAGTCAAATATGCTAATTTATTGAATAAATTAACAGTCCTTGATAATTTGATTGGAGCAAAATCTTCATCACAAGTTATACCATAATAGTAAAATATTTTACTATTATGATACTTGACAAGTGCTCGTTTAAATATTAATGAATTTTTAGGCATGTGACGTCATATTGTCTGATTGGTTGATAGTGCTTGTGA
>JAQFZN010001311.1:0-16930 GCA_034687075.1 Geophilus carpophagus
CTACAAACTTGAAAAATTTCAGATTTTTCTAAAAATTATTAAAAAAGTTTTCCTATTCCCAACTTACTGCTAATGACGCTTGTCTATTGAATGGTACTTGGAGGGTTAAAGAAAAGTTTAATAAATGATTCATAGAGATTAAAATAAGTTTCACTAGCCAAAAGCACTTTATTATAAACGCATTATAAGTATAAGACAAACTTTATACAAACACAAAAGTATAAATACACATTTAATTTGATTTATGTTTAAAACAGCATACCACCAGATGAAATTACAGGAGACCTAATGAAAACCAAATGAATCATGCAAGTACTGTTACAAAATCGAATAAATGAGATGTTCATGTGATTAAAATGGGGCGGATGAAAATGAAACGTTGGTTGTTTAATTAAATTCCATGAAAAGATATTTGATTTACATTTGTTCTCCTGTAGACTTTAAACGGACAAATTTTCATTTGGCAAACTGTGTTAAGAGGATCAATCATAGTACAGAGATGATATGCAGCATTAGTTTAGACAATTAGATAAATCTCAATTTATGCATTTTAAAGTTGTCCTATTGTACCAATCATCAACGTTTAACAAAATGTACTCAATTGATGACTATAAACTCATAAGAATCAGTAACAAACTTAATTAAAACCAAATTCAAGCATTTCAATTATTATAATCGATTACGAGCGAAATATGAAGTGACAAAATTCATTATATTGCAATATATGAAAAATATTAAACTAGTCGTCTAAGTAAATCACAAAAAACTGTAGTGTTTGCTATATTTAGATCTATATGGCCGTATCCTAAGTACAGTGTCACGGCAACTGTACTCTAGGATACAATATCATCCAAATAACAAAAATAACTCGTCAAGAGCTAAGTTTCTGATTTATAATTACTAGTGCAGAACGCTGGTGCATTACAACCGAAATACTGTAGATACATTGAACATGTTTAATCATTTAATACAAATAGATTTCTCTGTTTATTAGATTATATATATCTATACAATTAACCTCAATGAACTAGGAAAACTTCATTCAAATTACATCATAGTGTAATAAAAAATATTCTTTACTTAAACTAATGAAAAATGTGATCCAATAACTCACATTATATCTGCTTAAATTATGGCTGCATTTGATTTCCAATAATCAATTTTTCAACTTAGAAATTTGTATAAAAAAATATTTTTAAACAAAATTTAATTGACTTTTCACCTTTTTGTAATTAATTATCTTAGTTTGTGCCATTAAGAAGCTTGGCAAAGAAACAAAATTGTAAATATATCAGAATAAAATAGTTACTATACATAGACAAAATTTGTCCAATTATTTTAAGCGTTGTCACTCTAATACTACTCATGATGTTGTTATTCTACAAATGGCCACTTTATACATAGATTCTCTGAAACCAGCAATCCAATCCATTTTCTAGAATTTTAGTATCAAATTGAGAAAACAACTAAAATAAATTATGCTTAATTTAAAAAAAATTAACACTCGATACTTCAACCTGTCTAATCCCTAACCTTTAACCTTAGGTCACATTATACCTTAAAACACCGTCCATATTTAAAAAGCCTAATTGCAAACTCAGACAGTAAAGCCAAGTCCTTTAACAAGACCAAACTCCCTTTCCGTCAGCTGTTGGAGTCGTTTACCATCACTTTGATGTTGAGGGAGTTTGGGTAGCGTTATTGATTCTACAGACTTCGCGTGGCAAAAGCTTGAAAAGAAAAATTTTAATAACTGCAAACTCGTAGGCTGTTTATGAAAAGAGAACGTCACTCACACTGACTTTCATTAAGAGCTTCTCCCCTCCATTCCACTACAGCACCACAACACCAAACACTGAAATTGCTCTGGCTAATTCAGCCATTTATTATAGAATTTAAATCGGTTTATAGCATTCATTTTTAGAAATAAAACCTGTCAAAATATGATTCAAATATCGGATGTACAGATTCCTTAATATTCACTGTAAACGTTGGTGAAGATTTTCTTCACAAACCAAATTTAAAATATATTTTAATAAAACAACTGTAGTAATATATATATTTCATTTTATTTATTGTATTTTTCATGCACAAAATAAAAAATTTCTTATTTTATTAAAAAAAAAATTAAAATATTTTATTTAATATAATGTTAATTTAATAAAATATTCAATGAAATTAATTTGTTTATAATAATTGTCCAGCTTCACTGTATTATTCAGTGCCCACCACAATTCCCATGTTCAATGTATTTGTTATCAGAATTGAATCCATTTTCAATAAATGCAACCTTAAAAGTTAAACAATTATTCAATGTACATGCCGATTAAAAGTGCATTGCTAAGTTTTCAATTGAACTACAATTTGAGACTTTCAAACAAGTGAGAAGTAAACATCAAACACATTTAGTTTCAGCTGAAATTTTTAGGTGAGTATGTGGAAGCCAAATGATAACCAGAAATTTAAAAAGTTAAACAAATTAAAACTGAATAATTTGTAAAATGTACTTAAAAGGTTCGATTCATTCAATATAAATAACTTAGTTAACTTTAAATTCTCAAAGAAAAAAATTATCTATTAAACACACGAAAAAATGCATTCTGAAACTTTCATTTACCAGTTTCATTATTATTTAAGATACCTCCAAATGCTTTTATCATACACATTGAACTTTCAAGTCTTATATTTACAAAGCTAAAAGCCTTTCCAACTACATCATTTTTTATAAATATCAATTATTAATAAATTCTAACAGTCTCCTACAAAAAAACTTTGAAATTTTACACAAACTAATGCTCAAAGTTGAAATAATCCTTTAAAATCCCAAGTTTGTTCGCCCCATACTCTGTCGGGGTGCTTTTGAAGCTCGGCTTTGCCGCACTGCCCTCATTACAAAAGCTTTTCCGGACTTAAAGAAACAAATCAAATTGAGCTCATTTTAACATTATTACCTAATTAATGATATTAACCTAATAAATTTAAAAAAATTAAAATTATAATCGAGCCTAAAGATAATCCAGCATTATAAATATAGATCTTTGTTATAAAAAAAAAAATTAAAATAAAATACAAGAAAAAAAAATAAAAAATTTAATAAATGTTGCATTAAAATTGCTTTTAGGTTAATCTTATCTAAGAATTGTAGAGTGCGAAAATTAAGTTGAAATAAAGTAGTTCCTTTCATGACACTCGGCTAAAATTTACTTCTGCTTTTATTAAACACAAATCAAATAAAGTGACCGTAAACTAATTACTTTTAATAAAAGAAAGAAAAAGTAGAGTAAAAATAAATTATTAGTGCCTGTAATTTTCTTTACATTTATGAATAAAAGGCTCCCCAAAGGAAAATAGTTCGTGATGAGTACTTGGAAAGTAAGTAATAAAGAAGTTGGAA
This sequence comes from Geophilus carpophagus, assembly GCA_034687075.1. Classification (NCBI taxonomy): domain Eukaryota; kingdom Metazoa; phylum Arthropoda; class Chilopoda; order Geophilomorpha; family Geophilidae; genus Geophilus; species Geophilus carpophagus. The sequence goes on from JAQFZN010001311.1 coordinate 3,395, forward strand.
GTTGGGGGTGGTGTAATTAACTAGAAGACCACAGACACTCACTAAGTCAGTAGATGGTCACTTGCAAGTGGACACTCCTTTTAAGAATCCCACAGGGAATTAATGTCGTTGTTAGAATGTGAGACTGAAGAAGTTTGCACTAATCAACTTTAAGGTAATTTGATGCCCTGGTGTTCATTACAAAAATCACACTTCTAACAGCAATTTTAATTTTAATTTGAAAATTACATTTTGCGTTTGAGTGTGAATACTAAACTGCATTAGTAGAAAATTTCAAATTCCTACTTTATAACCAAAGATTAACTTAGAAACAAGAAAGTTGGAAATTAGTGTTTTAACACTTGACCTTTAAATTAACCAACAAATGTTAAGAAGCATTCATATGATAAGGTTTACTACTATCTTAAAGGTAATGATGATTAGTTTAATGTCTTACTAGACTGCATAAACTCTTGGTAAGTGGAAATTTACATAATTGTTACTTTAGATTAATGCAGATATAAGTAGCATATAAAACGAAACAAGATGGACTACTATACTTAATTTGTGAACTATTCAAAATTTGAATATCCTAAAATATCCTTAAAAATAGGGAATAAAGTATAATAGCTTTTATACAAAGAAGATTTCCTTGTAAATATGCCCAAATCTTTCTTAATCCGTTTTAAAAAGACTAAAGGTCTATGGCTCAACCAGGAATTGAAGTTGAAGGTTGAGCAAAAAAATAATTCCAAAAATAATTACCGTACATAAAATTTAAATAAATTTGATATTTTCAGTTTTATTAATAATTTTTTGATTATTTCATTTCTTAAAAATTCCCGACTAACTTCCCAGTTAAACTACTGTTGATGGTGCATAGCATCATAGCATCAAAATCTGCATTCCGTTATGCACAATTTCAAAACATCTGTCACCTACCAAAAGGAAAAATTACAGTAACTTTCACCTACACATAAACACAAAAAAATCTTCCAGATTATTCTTATGGTATTTCGGTAGAAGAAATTCCAGGAATATTCCTTGTGTGTAAATGTGTAGGTAATAACTGAACTACATATCCATGTAGCAAGTAGTTTTCCTTTTATTCTCAGATAGAATTACTCTTCTTTTAACCACAAAAGGGATTCTTACTGCAACCTCTCATGCGATTCTTAGGATAAAGCTAACTATTCTGTCATAAAGGTAGTAACTTAATGCCATTACTCTGAAAATCAAAACCTTGGGGATCGTGTGAGAAATCATTGTTCAGATGATTTCTCACTTGTGGGAAATGAGAAGGGCAGAGAAAGAAAGATAATAGTAAAATGACTGCTCAATGTTCTGGCAAATACGACAGAAAATGAATCAAAAAGTTTTAAAGTATTTTTTATTTCAAGAAAATTAAAATTATAAAATTTTTTTAAAAAAAAATAGTGCCAAAAATAAAAATATGACAGCACTGAAACTGGTTACCAATTAATTTGGTACACTGCCAACATGCACGCATTGAAGTTTTTAAAAAAATCAATTGACGTGCCAAAGTATAAAATTTTACCCTTTTTCCTTTCCGTCTGATCCTTTAATTAATCCTGTCGGCGCATTAACACGCGTTTCATTCTCCATCTTTCTTTCATTCATTCATTAGTAAGAAAAACCCAAATAAAACCAACTCTAAAAGTAAAGCAAGAAAAATTCAAAAAAGATTTTAAAAAATTGTGAATGTCTCCATTTTCTTATACTTTTTTCATACTCGACAAGAAACAAAGTAAAAGATAAAAAAAGAATGTAATTAAGTTTTCGAGCCTCACTTCAACCAAAGTGTTCAGGAAAAATCACATCACGAAAAAAATTCATTATACATTTTCAATTTTATTTCACTCAATTTAATTATAAACAAAAAAATAACAGAATTAAAGTCTTTTTTTCATTCTTTTTCCGTTAATCATTTCATTTCCAAAACTTTTCACATTTCTTAACTCTTTACAGCCTAAAACCCATTTCACCCACTTTCACGCCCGATACCCGCGTCTTTTGTTCCCTCGTGCAGGAAACTTAAAGTGAGCAGGTCTCTTTTTCCAGGTCACTTTGATAGAATTTTTCAAACACAAAACAAAGGGCCAAATGACCATTCTACTCGTTTACTGCCCTGATTTGTCGCCATATGCATGCCAACTGCCAACATTAACATCTCTTACACTTCTCGCCTTTTCAATAGACCTGTCAACCACCTCAACCCTTTATTCACCATTCAACCACATATCGTTACAACTTTGAAATACAAGCTGAAAGAGCCACCTATACTCCATTACAAGTACGTACAGAATATTCTTTGTTGGATTTTCCGACATTGGAAGAAAACGAATTGAAGCACTTTTAAACACTAGTATAATGTATATTAACAGCTAGTAGTATCATGCACAAAATAATAATTGATGATACTTAACACAAAGTTGGTGATCCAGCTGCCAGTCACTTTGCAAAAACATAAACTCAAGACACAAGAGGGCAACAATGGTTTCGATGTGGGTAACAGGAAATAGCCTCCTTTCTTGGGGCTCAACATTAATTAAAATAAATATTCCTGTACCCGGTGTTAAGATTATTTCTATAAAAAATCAGGCAACAAATAAGAAGGAATTATATTCTCACATTTTTCAAGAACACGACAGGTTAATTGTTGACAGATGTAGAAATATATTAACCTTTGTGTCAATTTATTAATGAACTTTTATCTGCAATGTTTGTTTCATTTTATAGATAAATCGACGAGTTTGATCTTACTTTATATCCAAACTATGATTATGAAACTGGAACAGCATTTACTTAATTGTGCAGTAAACATATACTGTTAAATGTACATTATTTATTTATTTATTTATTTATTTAATATTAAAAAATTCGTTAATATTAAACTAGCATTCATTTTTGAATGTTTCTTGTATTTTGACAAATCACTAATTTGGGAAGTTGGAGAGCATAACACACTCGTGTATCCGTTTTGAAACGTTGAGCTTATTGGTATTTAACTTGTTGGTGGAGAAGTTGGGAGAAATGAGCATGCAGTCTCGTTTTGTATAACACATTCATGCAAATTGAGAAAAGTAAATCAGTTGCTTTATTTCTTTAAAGTCCTTTCACGTATCACAATTGGACACACTGCACTGAGTTAAAGATTAATTTTAGTCATGAAACCAGCCAAATCAGTCTTGTAATTAATTGCAAGTCATGCAACAAAACTGTAACTTTAGACAAAATTTAAAAAAAAAATTTTTCAGGATCCTTAAAAACTGAAAGTATAAGTTAAATATACCCAATAAAATACACAAAATATTCAGTTTTTATTTCTGCTTAGGTAGATAAAATATCAGCTTTATCCAAAAGTATTAAAAAAATTGATTTTGAAAAATAGAAATATCACATGAAAGTCATTTCACTCAAATGTTGTACACGACACAATTACACATTGCATACTGCATTAGAAAATCAAATTCGCTATAAAACAAATAAAACGACAAATTTGGTTAACATAATAACAAACAAACCGAACCAACACAAACATATATTCTCGAAAGAAAAACCCTTTAGAATGCAATTTAAAATAAACATAATCAAAATGTTAAAATTAAATTAAAGCACACACGAACTAAAAATTGAGTTATATTACAATACCTTAAGGCAAAGCTTCTTAATTGTGAATTAGGTAACTTTAAATTTATTTAATATTTGCATACAAACCGCCAAAGATAATAAAAAAATAAAATTTATTTAATAATTCTTTTCTGTCTCTTTTTCGTATTTTCATGTTACACATGATCACTGTATGTATAGATGCAGGCTGTGTATTGCTGAATAATGGATTGGCCACTACTGAATACTGCATGAAGCACGGAGGCGAGCTTGTCATCCTTTTAAAAGAAACTTCCTTCCTCCAGCAACCTATCTTACATCCAGAGGCTTTTCAAAAGAGAGTTATAGTTGGAGTGGAAAGCAAAGAGTCCTAAGCTTTTTTTCTAAGCTACAGACAAGTTCATAAACGCACCTTTGCCCTTCGCCACAAATGCTGAGTCATTGGATAACACAACACTAGTTCTCTTTTTTATTTTATACATTCAATGTGAGTGTATTTACTTTTCACCTGCCTACAAATCAAGTAGCTACTGTTGACTACATTTCAAGCACGCATGAACACTTTCATATTGGATTATAGCTTCGAATTTTGAATTTCAATAAGTTCTTTTCATAGCTCACAACACTTTGAAAAATCAACTTTTAAAAAATATATATTTAACTTTGAATTTAGTTCTCTTCTGTTGTATAAACTTTATATTCATTTATACAATACTTACATTCCTACATTCTCATGCAGCTAATGATAACTTTGTAGTGCTAGTTACTCCCTCTTTTGAGTGATGATGAAGTTATTTAATTTTATAATACAAGAGCGCATTGTAATAAACTCCTTACTTATTTTTCGGATTATTCGGAAAATCCAATATTCGGAATCTCAATTTCCCAGCTTATTCAATTAATCGAGAGTTTATAAATTTAAATTCCAATTAAAACTGAAAAATTTTCAGACTTTTTTGCTACTAAAGAAAACCATTAGATTAAAACCTTCAGCCAAGCACTTCGAAAAAGTTTAAAGTGAAATTTAACTGAATTATCAAAGAAGTCACATCAAATAAATCTCAAACTTAAAACTACAAATAAACTCACTTAAAAAGGAGACAAGAAGAAAAAAAATGTTTACTTAGCAGAAATAGCCTCTATAAGCAACCATCAATTTCATCGTAACTTTGTTTTCGACATCCCTTGTAGTGAATGATTGAAGAGTGTTGCGAACCTAGAGAATTCTTAAGAACCAATCTAGGGCTTACTCTTTTGATACCAACCTTGCAGAAAATTGAACCAGTGATAAAATCGCCCAATTCTCTTCCCCTTTCCATCTTTCCCCTTTTTATAACCTTTCGATTTTTCTTTGTCATCAACAGTGCGAACTCTCCCCTAAATATATAGATTGGCCTTAAGTTTAGCCACAAGATCCATCAAGGGTAAGTGTTATAAAAAATAAAGTCCCAGTTCCAAGTTCAAATTCCTGTTACCTGCCGTAACCACAAGCCCCACTCAGTTATTAAACTTTTATTACACTTTTCTATAGTATGTAATACACAAGTACTGATTTCATTATTACATAGCAGTTATAGTTGTAGTATAGATTTACCTAGTTAATTTGCAAAATTTATTAATAATATACATTTTTGTCTCATCACTGCCTTTTTAAAATTCTGATTTATAGTTCTTGTTTCCACAGTGTGCTTAACAACTCTTTTCTTTTAGCTTTCTTTTTTATATTCTTTTTATACATTTCTGCGAATGTATAAAAGCAAAAAGCTTTTCTTTTTTCAGGCTCAAAAAGCACAAGATGAATAAATTGCTTTGGTCATGCATGCAATGGAACAAGACATTTAATAACTTGGAGAAAAAAAGAATTATAAAAGAGTTATTAATGAGGCCAAAGCTTTACAAAAATCTAAAGATGATGTGTTATACAAAATCAAAAAAATATATTTTTTAACATTAGAATGTACAGTAAGTTCTGTAACGTTGAGAATTTTTGTACAAAATTTCTAATTACACCAATAAAAATTTTGGTTTAGCAGTTAGCTGTATTTTTCAAACTTAGAAAAATCGACTTTAAATCTAGGTGCGTTTTGTGGTCTGAGGGTAGGTGATGCGTGGTAAGTCGGGGATTCCCATGTTTTCGATCCGAGCCAAGCATGACATGCTTGTAAATATTTTTGTACATAAAAATATTTTTTTTTAAATTTGTCTCATAAATTTGGGTTTCATCTTAAGAGTCCGGTGCGTCATATCGTCTGAAAAATATAGTAAATTGGTAAAAGCTAACATCCTTCTCAATCCTTTTTAAATCGCAAAAACATCAAAGCGAGAAACCATAAAATTACATTTAACTTCCTCCTCTCTCTCTCTCTCTCTCAACCACCTAAATCTAATTTCACGGCTCGAAATAATTGTAATTTAGTAAAGACGACCAAGTGTATAGAGGTCAAAACACTTTAAACTATTTCTCTAATATATCACAGCTTTATAAACACTAAAGAGCTTTAACCAAACTCACTTCTTGTCAGTGGAAAAATGGAGGTCGTAACAACTTCTCACATCCATTTCATTCCCAGGGTTAGGCCTTAATTGGTAATAAACGTTCAAGTACTAGTTATGGGTTGGTGTTGGGGTCACTTTAGTCCATCCATCATCATTTGCCTTGGACGCTCAGTTGTTGTTCTAGTTGTACTTTTATTTCTTTATGACCCCTTAATCTTTGCTGTTTTCAATTTCTGCCTGATACAAGTTTGCAGAAGTGTGAAACCAATTTCAAAACCTCGCACCCAAAACCTTTTGACTCTTTAATTTAAGCGGAAAATTTCATTTCAACGCTGCAATAAATCGAGAAAATATGTGCTACTAAAAACTCATTTCATGCTCATTTGCCCTTATCAAAGACTCAATCAGCAAATAATTCAATAACATGGAAATCATTAACTTGAATTTGACCCACTCCAACACAACAATAATTATGCCTAATTGGCTTACTGCTTAAGCTCGTCTACAATAAAAAAATAAAAATAAAAATAAAAATCCTACCTTTAATTGTAACGCGATATGAAAACTTGCACACACAAACATCTACGTTGGCAGAGTATTTCTATAAAAAAATGATTTATTTTCATCATTAAGATTGTTCAAACATTCCATTTATTCAACTCTGCCACGGCACGTGCCTTCCTAAAACCATGGAAACGCGCATTCACAGTTCAAGCACAGGCTGCTATACTAGTGATGTGCAGTATCGTGCTTCAAGTGTTTGTGTAGAAATCACTAAGCAACAGCTCACTCGATGTACAAACAAGATATTTTTCAACCACTTCTTCACTGGAACCATAAATACTAATCATTGAAATGGGATATAAATAGAAATCTAAATTATTAAATGCCTATTGATGCACTAATGAAGAAAATCATTAAAATTGTCAAAAATATTGACTATTATTTTTAGGTGTAAAGTGAAAAATAGTACACGAGTTTTCTCTGAACTTAATAAACAGAATAACAAGTAAAAGTAGTTTTGTTAACTTCATTTTCTATAAATAATTTTTGAAATTTTGTTATTCATACAAACAAACATTGTATTTACCGTGTGAACAAGTTTATTTCACAAACTTACACGAAAATAAGCAAAATTAAGTATACAATAATATATTTATAAGCAACAGCAGTAAGTATGTACACATTTACAAAAAAATGATTGCGTTCAACATACAAAAAATGTCGGTTTTATCAAGATGATTGATGTTGTGTCAAGCATGAAAAGCTGACCAAAGCAGCACACAAAGAAATAGAATAAAAAATAAAAATCCACTTTAAAATTCCATGCATTAAAAATTAATTTTAAAAAAATCTAATTACTATTGTAAAAAACTCGAAAAAACTTTACGAAGTTAGACAATAAGAATTTCTCTATCAAAAACCCATCAAATCTACAGTAGTGTGGACGCATTTCTAACTCTTGAATTCATTATATCAACCTCTTCAACGACTTATAAATTATTCAATCACATAAGGCGATCAAAATACTGAAGCTCTTTGGATGAAGTGTCATTCAAAAAATACCCATTGCCACCTGGTGCCCTCTTCCGGTTTTCCCGTTCCCATCCCTCGAGGCTTTTCTCAGATAGGGGCCATCAAGAAGGACATGGAACCGTCATTGTCCAACGAAATGGTCAAGCATGAGGGTGAAGAAATGTTGGTCAGGTGGAACTAACGTGCCGGAAATAACTCCTGCGTTTGTCGGATCGACCTGTCATCACGGTCTCCATCCTCATTGATGTTAAGTCGAGCGTAAACCGCAAAAAATTTCCTGTCCGTGAACAAAACTTTGTTTCGTCGAAGTAAATTTAAAAACAAAAAAAAATTATTCTTTTTCAAATATTTAAGTACACTAAAGAAAGTCTTAACGATCACCTCTTGGGATATCAACAACTGGATTTATACTTAGATGTTTTGCCGAGAGCAGATGTCATTAAACATACATAATTCCAAGAAAGTTCTATTTCAAATTTATGCTAATCTCACCATTAGTTTTAATCTTAAAATTTAAACCCAAATTAAAAAAATAAATAAAAACATTATTTTAATCCTAATTTATTTTTAATGTGAAACTGAAACTTAGTACTGTGATTAGTTTAGTTTCTCATTACAATTGCAGCACAAAAAATAACCAATGAAGCTGGAACCCGACAGCTATAACAAACATTTAATTACTTTTGTCTTCTATGACAAGATCGATCAAAGACTAGACGGTAATAAATAAAAAATAATCTCATGGTGTAATGATCAAATGAATAGCTGCAGTAAAATCCACTACAACTGTATTACTTCGATATTAATTTATTTTGACTACTTCTATATTTGGATCTTATGTCCAATAATTAATCACTCAATTTATATTATGTCACTCAGAACAGATTTATCACTTTAAAAAATTAATTCCCATTAAATATTTACACTACTCTTAATTATTTTTTTAAAGAAATCAAAAATTCTTTTCTCACAATGTAAATAAGTGACAATCATTTTACTCGTATTTATTATCTCTAATTATAAAATTCTCACAAAAGTGACATCATATTTTCTCCCTGCCACCTGTTAATTTAAGTTCGTATTCCCTTAAATAATTCTTCACAATTATCAACCGCTACAAACATTTCCTCATCGTTTGTATTCTCACGTTACATTCACCTCTTTTCACTTCTTTTTCGCCTCTTAGGGCCAATCTCTATACACAACATTTCCAGACATTTTTTTCTACTTGCTTTCTTTGTTCTCCTTTCACCTGTCTTTAGAATGGATCGTTAAAGGTGAAATCCAATCGAGTTTCATCCTTTTTTTCCTGCACATTTCACACAAAGCATTCGCATTCGTGCGATGCCATTAAAAGGTAAAAGCTAAAGTTAAACTGCTAACTGCATCATCGTACAAAACCGCCATTTTGGTTAAAAGCTTGGCAGATCGCCAGTTTGGATACATACTCTAAACTTCCAAAGTAAACGTTACACACATCTAATTACAAGTAACCATCTGATAAAAAAAACAACCATCTTTAACTCATGTATTTAACTTGAAAATTCTCAAAAAAATAAAAAAAACTTTTGCAGTTTTCATTTCACCTGGTGTGCCTTTCTATCAATATGCTAATACTCAAGCCTCAGGTCCAACATGCAGAAGTACTTAGAATACAAAGACAAAACATCAGTAGCAAAAATATCTTAAGACTTGTCTCAGTTTTATAAAAGTGACAAAAAAAATCCAAAACCTGCAGGCACGTATGCATGCAAATTGTTCGTCTTTAAAACTCATTTCATTGCCCAATGCAAAAAGTACTTATTAAATGAGCTCAATTGCTTCTAAAGGTTTAATGGACCCAAATATTAATGAGCGCGAACGATAGCAATCACCTAATTAGAAGTAAATAATTTTCTCATATTTTCAAGGATGGAACTTTGATATTGATTAGTTTGTGAATGCGATGAGAAGTTATGGTTTAATATATGTAAAAATTTGCTACTTAGAAAATTTCCATTTTTAAAAAAAATATGTAAAGCAATCAAAATAAACTACGTCTTTCTCGGATACAATATTTGGATCTTTATCAAAATACACTTACTTCAATTAGATGTAAATCAAATCTTTCGTATTTTTTTCATGTAGTATAGCTCATCTGGGAAAAGGCAGTTTTTATTTCATTTTTCGAACATGCTTTTAACATATTAATGTTATTTGGGATGGTGATAATACCTGTTTGAAAAAGTTTACATAAATATGTACATGAATAAATCCAAAGTAACATTACAATTCAATTTCATGAATAAATTTGACAATTTAAAGTATTTACCGTATTTTAAAAATAGCTAGAATCCAAGTGGGTCCATTTCAATTTATAATCTGACTCTGAAATTAAAAACTAAACAGTTTTAGTAAATAACTAATTCACATCATTAAATAGTTCAAGTATAATTTTTTTTTTGTTTATTTAAGTACACCATTTATTCAGTTTAATTCGTATGACCAACCGTGAATAAAACAACATAAAATTACGTGTGCAGTCACAAGAAATGATTTAAATATCTATCATTTAATGGCCATTAAACACCACAAATGGCCCTAGTAGTCGTGGTCACTACGAGATAAAAAATAAAGAATGCGAAAGTTACAGAACTAAAACACTTTTCTTTTTTCCTAGCACTTTTCTCTCTGTAAATAAAAGTAAAAATTGCTTCGCTTGTTGTTCTTTCTTTTAATTAAATTAAAGACGTGCCAATTGCTTCTCGCCTAAAAACTCAACGACTACAAATTATCAATAAGTGAAAAAGATAAAAAATAAATAAAAAAAAAGCACCATCCAAAACTTTATCAAGTAAAAAATAATATTCAAAAAAGTACTAATATTTTTTTCCTTTTATAATAATCTTTGGAAAAGTAATAACTTTCCAACCAGTAAAAAAAATAAGGACAGTGTAAAAACTGAAAGTTTCGAGTTTTTAATCTTTTTAGCATTAGTGCAAATGTAGGCAGATATATAAATTTTTCTATTGCAACATTTTCCTTGTTTCGACAAGGCTCAGGTTTCTAATCCCCAAGTTCCTCCCATAACTGCGTAATGATGTTGCCCTAGACGCGGGCGTCGCTTATTAAGGATGGGGATCCCACTGTGAAGACTTTATGGACTGTTAAACAGCGTTTCGTCCCTTGATAAAAGAGAAACTTGTTATTGCCAATGTAATTTCAACACCGCAAACTACTCTCATACTTTAACTTACGCAATAAAAAATATTCAAAAAGTTGTCAGACCGAAACAATCGATAAAAAAATCGATAATCTTATTAATAAATAAATTCATTGAAATCCTTTGAGTTTAACAACTCTGATTCAATCAAACTTCATTCATAAACTTTTTATATTTTAAATTTAATTAATGGTAAACTGTTGAATTATCAAAAAAAAATTAAATTCGGTAAAATCTCCTTTAAAATTTAAAAATAAATAAATCATCACCTTTTAATTAAGTTTCTGCATCTTGTAAGAGGAAGAAGACTGTGATTAAAAGTCGACAGAGAAATACCCTCTTGCTTCACTCACATTTTCATACATTTGACCGGAAGTATGGAAAGTGATGAATCTTCGTGATTCGAAGACATATCCGACGAACACTTTATCTTGGCTTTCTTTCCACACTTCATCCTTCCGTAAGATATTTGATGGTGAAGAGCAACGGAAGGTTCACGAAATGTAATACGTCATATTAATCAGATGCAAAGGTAAAGGGGGAAAGAGGGAGTTTGCTTAATTTCCCACGAGTATATGAAGCGGTCAGATAATAGACTTGCATCACCCACATCATCAGCCACGCATCGTTACTTCTTATTAATTTGCAAAACTCCCGCCACCGAATGCACAATCCCCAGAGCAACTGTTCCATGCACTGAAAGTAAAAGATAGATTACATTATATTTTATGTAAAACACTTTTTTAAATTTAATTTATTACACGAAATTATGTTTTGACTTGGTTTTTTTTTCACTTTAGTTGCTCCGCCATATTGGAATAAATCTTATATTTTATAATAACAAATGTTATTGTGTATTTTATATCTGAAGTCCTAATGGATTTCCGAAGTACTCTTAAAACTATCAACTAAATAATACCTTTAAGTGTTTGATAAAACGTGTTTCACTAGTCTTCACTCAGATTGGCATGTATTATAGAACAGGTTAAAATATCGATGGCAAACATAACTCGATTCACAATGACTGTGTAAACAACGCCGCATCACAACAACACTTGAAATTACTCAAGGGCCATTCCATCTTGTGCTACGGCGCTAGGTCCTTTATTATGGATAATACCGGGTTCATATAAAATATTTTTTTTGTTTTGTTTTCACCATCTGGAGATAAAATTTATAATTACAGTAAACATTAAACTTAATACCGTACATAGTCTTATTTAAATATATTTGCATATGTATCCTTAAATAATAAACACTCTAAAATAGAAAAATTAAGCTTAAAGTTAAAGTGAAAAAGCATCAACGTTCCAAAAAATTTTACACATATATATATGCCAACTTTAAAATTAAAAAAAATAGCAGAATTCATTTCCTTTTCTCATTACATTTTCTTTCATTTAATATTGCAACGCAACGCTTTCACTTCATCGTCTTTTTCTACTATTAAAATAGAATTTCATGCAAAAAGAAAAAAAGAAAAAAGTTAATAAAAAGCTAGATTCCATTCTTTCATAATCTTCTCACCCACCACACAAAAAAATAAACTCTTTTGCTAATTTAACCTCGACTCGCTAAAAAAAGAAATAATTCTCAATATAAATTTCCAGCTTCCGTTATATTACGAACGCTTTTCAACGTATTTCATCTTGATTAGTCGTCACCTCAACAACAGAATTGTTTAGCCATTAGTTGGCTAGAAACGAATGAGTATCTTGGCCACCTCCTCAGTGTGTCACACTAGCTTTCTTACTTGTGTAATGAGATGCGACACCATTTCCGGTTGAATAGTAAGTCGTTTCTGCAACATGTACAGTTAAGTGATGGGATGGCCCAAGTAACTTAAAACTCATAATTTTCAACAAACAGCTTAGTAACTAAAGCTGAGTCTGAAAATTAATATTGCTTTATTTTTTATAATTATAAATTTTAGAAGAGTTTTAAGTTTTACAGAGTTGAACTAACTTTCTGTTATTAATTTATATAGTTACGGGCTTTCACTATTAATACAGAAGTTATGTATAAAATTAGAAAAAAATTTTCAATAAATTTATACATCAATTGTTTGCAGTGTATATAGCACAATTAACAAATAAATATTCTAGTTAAAGATTTAATTAAGAGTTTTAGTTAAGATTGTGAGGTTTTTCGCATACGAAATTAAGAAATGATCAGACACTTGTAGTGAACAAGTAAACTATAGACATATTTCGATAAAACACATAAATTGATACACATTTAGTAATGAAGCACAAAAAAGCACAGTTCTTATAACTCATATCCTTCTTGAGTTACAATCGCGTTAAAAAATACTCTGAGAATAAATCTAAGGCAAAATTATCCGGGTACTGAAAAAAAAATTGGCCTCGCATAATCTCATACAAATAATACGAATAACTTATCATACGTTACGAGGCTTTAAATGACGTCATAAATAACATTTCACTTTTTATGTCACACAGATTAGTTATCCATTTTATTCTAAATATAAATCGCGTTATATTGAATACATACATTTTATATTAAATTTGATTTAATTTAAAACAGAACTATCAGAATTACGAAAGTCAAACTGTAAATAATGTAGTAGCAATTCAAAATCAAAACAAAAAATTGTTTTTTTTGGATTTATTACTTTTTAAACATGTGTTTTCAAGGTTATGTTATTACTTTGATTATGGCTTTTACCACAT